>OX467712.1:27336228-27507706 GCA_950111635.1 Agelastica alni
TGTTCACATATCAATCAATAATGTCGAAATTCGCCATGTGTATTCTGCAAATTATTATTGCTAGAAATGGATGAAAAGCACATGTTAAAAAGAAACAAGATCTTGGTATAAAATATAAATATATATTTTAATTGTCAAATTAGTAGAATTTTAATTAGGGTTTTAAAAAAACCAGTTGTTAAATACTCAACTTTTCGAGCTTTCTTGTTTATACTTTGAAGCATAAAAATAAAGACATAAAAGTATTAAAATGGAATTCACGTAAGACTGCAATCGTAAAGAACATATTGGATAGTATACAGAACAACATTCATTTATACTTACATTTAAAGTGGCTCATTTAGTTTACAATAATAAAATATCAGTGGTCTAGCTGCAACCCGAGAGGTCAACACGACTAACTTCCCAGTAGAAAGAATAAAAAAAACCATTTGTTTTGTACTTATAATTATTATTATTAAACTTATTATAAAAAACGAATTCAAATTGTTTATAACAAATTATTATTGTCATCATATTTTTTATACAAATATTACTAACATGCAATAATCATATTATTCAAAAGATCTTAAAATTCTGAATTTAAAATAGTTTAATTTATAAATTGCTAAATTTAGGTAGTTTACCATTTTTTTTTAATTTTTTGATTCTCCATAAAAAACAGCTTGACGGGTAATCCGAAAATGTAACTAGTTCCAAGTTGCGTAATTATGCTTCGAATGCAATTGGTTCCACGTCGATATAATTTTTTGTTCTCGACAGACGTCCGCTTAAAAACTATTGTATTTGACTCCGGGGACCTTGAAATGTGAAGATATGTCAAAGTTCGGAATTTGTAAAATCGGACCCATTACTATAACTTCCCACTTCTTCTTCTTCTTCCGGTACCCTGTCCGATTATCGAACGTTGGCAATCATATTGGCTGTAATAACTTTGTTTATCGCAGGTCGAAATAGTTCAACGGATGATTTTCGGTACCAGTCTCAAAGATTTTGGAGCCAAAAAGTTTTTTATTGTCCTGGACCTCTACTTCCAGCAATCTTACCCTGCATCACTAAATGAAGGAGGTAATATTTTTCTGGATGCCTTATTACGTGGCCCGAAGTATTCGAGTTTTCGGCTTTTTATTATTTTAATTATTTCTGTGTTTTCCTCATTTGTTGTAAATCCAACATCCAGTTTATTTGTAGGATCCTTCTGTAGACTCATATTTCAAAGACCTCCAGCCTCTTTAATAATGAGAAACAGAAAAACCTCAACTGTATATAGAGGGCACCAATGTGATTCTGAATATACCATTTTAGTTGGGTCTTACACTTTTATAATCGCGGTATAGGGTTTTTTATTAAATTTTGCTCTTTATTTGTGGGGTCATAACTTACAAATAACACTTTATATTTTTTTAATATTTGGTACACA
The DNA here is from genome assembly GCA_950111635.1 of Agelastica alni. Classification (NCBI taxonomy): domain Eukaryota; kingdom Metazoa; phylum Arthropoda; class Insecta; order Coleoptera; family Chrysomelidae; genus Agelastica; species Agelastica alni. Next base: position 27,337,649 of record OX467712.1, read on the forward strand.
CGTTCTCCTACCTCTACCCAAATGACTTGCCTATCAGTCTGCATTCGTAAGCCTGAAGAATAGTCACAGTTTCTTTACTTTCTTCAATTGTGCCATATTATATATTTTTGACGACGACACAGCTGTAATGACCATTCATTAACTTTCAATGCCAATTCGGAAATTAAAAATTAAGAACCCGCGGGAAAATAAAAAGCACACAGTTTGATCTTTTTTTGAGCCGAAAATATGTTTAATTATTGTTAATTTGGACCTGGATTTTTTACCTGACTAATAAGCTTGTATAGAAGTGGAAAAACGTGTGTGATCAAATATTATAAAAATATTTTGGGTGGTTCGTAATTTGTGACCCTACAAAAAAATGAGTAGAATTAATATATATCTCGATTATAAAACCAGTGCGACCCAACAAATATGGTATATTCAGAACCATCTGTGTGCCCTCTATCAATCGTTAACGTTTTTTTGTTTCCCTGTTTATGTTACAAATAAAAACACAATTTTTTTTGTATGAGGCTTAGATATGAAATTCTACAAAATTGACGTTTTTAATGAAATGATTTTTTGAAAGCTATTTTTCAAATAAAAAATATTTGCAAAAAATATAAAACGAAGTGCTTTGTAAAAAAAGTATTGTTATTTTTAATTTTTTCATCAGATTCAAAATTATTTTTTCTTTACAAAAATGAAAGTAAACGTTTTAAATAATAATTGTAAAAACTTGGACTTTTTTTTTTCATTTTTTTAATTACAAAGTAAAACTATTTATTTTTATTTTATTCCGTAATAAACAAATTATATAAAATATTTATATATTTTATAACGTTTAACAACTTGGCCACAAGTTCCACAGTAATTCAATGTAACAAATTGCTTTAATCGTAATATTTTAAAATACTGCCCATTAAATTTTGTTTTATGACATTTTTTCTTACAATTGTTGGTTTAATATATAATGTAGTCGCAAATAAAGAGAATTATAATTTTTGGCCAGGAATTTTTTTTGGTGAATACTACTTTCTAGGTGAAATATTTCCTCCATTTTGGTGGAGGCGAGTTTAACCCATCTTTTGTTTATTTGGCGAAAGGTTTTTTACAATTTTGATGGCTACAAATACTTATAATATCATTTATCAATTTAATTTTTTTTGTGCTTTTAAATTGTAATGAAATGTAATGAAAGGTTGAACTGTCAAAAATAATAAACATACTTTCTTTACCTTTCCTCTTGGGGCACTTATAAAATTTTACTTTTTTTTTTTTTTTTTTTTTTATGTTCTGGTTCCCACGAAAAGGGATATCCTGTAATGTTCAGAGAACATCGTGGGAACCAAGGGAAAGAAGGTAGGAGTTGGTGTTCTCCTTAAATTTCTGGAGGTTGTATGCATCGGGAAACACCTCCCTAGGCAATGAGTTCCAAAGCCTCGCAATTCGTTGGATGAATAAGTCTTTGGAAAGTGATGTTCTGCAGGTCTCAAAAGTGACCACGAAGGGGTGTGAAGACTGAACTTGACGGGTTAATCTTGAAGAGACTGCCAAAGAAGGAACGATTGTTGATATTTCAAAAGAGCATCGCCCATGAAAATATCTATAAAATAGAGACAAATCGCCAACTTTTCTACGGTGTTCCAGACAAGTGAGCGAGTTTGTAAGCGAGGCATCACCGACGAGACGAATTGCCCTTTTTTGGACAGAATCCAGTAGCTTCAGGATATGTTTAGGTGCTGCACTCCAAATATGGGAACAGTACTCCAGTACAGGTCGGATCTGTGCCTTATAGATCATAAGCAGCTGACTGGAGGTGAAATAGCTCTTGGCACGAAACAAAAAACCAAGTTTTTGGGATGCACTTTTGGCAATGGACCTCACGTGATTTTTCCAGGAAAGGTTATTGCTGATAGTAATACCAAGCATCGATATGGATGACTTCAGTGGTATGGTTACTCCTGACAAAGTTATGTTAGACACAGTGAGATCGGCTTTTTTAGAGAAAAGACATGCTTGTGTTTTGTTTGCATTGAATTTTACCAAGTTATTGGATCCCCATTCGAGAATTGTTGCCAAGTCCATATTTATATTGGTAACATTTCTTTCTCGTTCATTTCTGGTTTCACGGGCTGATATAGGGGCCCTGGAAGAGAAAGCGGTATGGAGGGTACTATCATCGGCAAAGCTGTGTACGGGACATAAAGTTGCTTTCAATAGGTCGTTGATGTGAAGTAAAAATAGTGTTGGTGCTAGAATGGATCCTTGCGGAACAGCAGCATTTATGAGTAGAGTGTCAGATGAAACTCCATCGACCACTACATGGAGAGACCTGTTTGAGAGAAAACTAGCAAGCAGAGAACACAGCTGAGGGGGCAAGCCATAAGATGGAAGCTTGGCGAGGAGTCCCTGGTGCCAAACTCGATCGAACGCCTTGGAGATATCTAATGCCACAGCTAAAGTTTCTCCATACTTTTCAATAGATAGCTGCCATATATGTGAGACGTATGCGTATTTACATGTTGATCTAACAAATAATCTTAATTGTATTTTGTATTTCCACTGCTATGTAGCTACATTCTTGAGGTTTACGAAATGCTTATATGCTTATAACAGGTCTATATGAAATATTTAAATTTTTTAATTTAAATTTATTAAATTAACTTAAATATAGCATTGAAATAATGCAATTGAGACACCCGGCATATAAAATAAAATACAAAATTCGTTAATGTTATAAATCGTATAAAGGTAGGTAGGAATTATATTTTTCATATTTGTTAATAATTTTTATTCGTTTTGAAATTTTTAACTTCCCAGTGGAAAGTTATAGTAATGGGTCCGATTTTGCGAATCCCGAATTTTAACATATCTCCACATTTGAAGGTCCTCAGAGTCGCATACAATAGTTTTTAAGTGGACGTCTGTGTGTAATTATGTACGTATTTGAGTATATTCGTATGTGCGTTCCCAATTATTTTCCGTCTCGATTATCACGAGAACAAAAAATTATGTCGGCGCATAACTACGCACTTTAGAACTGATTAGATTTTCAGCAAAATCGGTTAAGCTCTTTTTATGGAGAATTAAAAAACTGAAAAAAAAGGTTAACTACTTGATTTTTGCAGTTTATAAATTATACCATTTTTAATACAGAATTTTAAGATCTTTTAAATAATATGATTATTGCATATTAGGAATATTGGTATGAAAATATAATGTCAATATTTCATAAAAAGAGATAGTTTTAGAAAACAAAAATGGGAATTGGAGAATTTTACACTTGTGTTAGTATTGAGAGAATAGCATTGAAGACGCTATAACAGTGAAAAATTATTGTTAGTAATAATCAAGCATTGTTTATAAGAATTAATGATTATTATTCATAATGGGTGATTAAATTTTTTTTTAATTGTTATGAACAATTGAAAATAGCTCCTGCTTATAAAATGATAAGAAAAAGTGTGAAAGAATACGGTTGACATAAAAAGATTATTGTAAATGACAATTATAATTTATTATAAAAAATTTAAAATCGTTTTTATAATAATTTTAATAATAATTATAACAACAAAACATATGGTATTTTTTCATTCTTTCTACTGGGAAGTTAGTCGTGTGGACCTCTCGAGTCGCATCCAGACCACTGATATTTTATATTGTATTTGGATGTTAATAAAAAATTTAAATTGTTTGATTTATTAAACCTACCCATTAAAAAAATATTGTACTTTAAAACATATGTTTGATAACAAATTGTAAAATAAAACTAATAATAAAACTTCCAATTAATAAAAATGTATCTTGCTTAACTATTTGAAGCGTCTACATTAAAATTTTTCAACTCCTTTTTGTAATTTTCTCATTTTTATTTCGCCTTTATTTTTATTCTTGTTTTAATGCTGTATATAAATTACCTAGAAATTAGATTTCAAACTGGAGTGAATGTAAGTCAAGAAAAATAGTAAGCATAAACCATCTCGAGGTCGTTTATACCATCTTCGTTATTTTAAATTTGAACATTTTATTCAGTAGTTTATTTTGAGAACGAATAATTGTAATGGAACAATTTATATATTTTAAAATAAAAATGAATATGGGGTCATAAGCATTTTAATTTTTTATTTCTTTTTTTTAACCTGATAAGGTTGTCACAAATTACAATCCTATTATGTTTAATCAATAAGTGGTATTTCTTCTGATGCGTTTAAAACTAATGCCGGGGTCCCCCAGGGTTTCATCCTGTCCCCCACCTTATTTCTTTTACACATCAACGACCTCTTGAAAACCACCACGAACCCCATTTACAGTTTCGCAGACGATAGCACACTTGTCTCAACTTTCACATCCTATCGATCACTTTCGGTGAATGATACAAATAGACTCAGGCAGGAACAGGTTGATTCCATCAATAGAGATCTTAAAGCAATCGTCGAGTGGGGAACCAACAATCTTGTTCAGTTTAACGCCCAAAAAACACAAAGTGCCACGTTTTACAAGAAAGTGAATTCCTCAAATCATCCCATCACAATGTCCGGAAATACCCTTGAACCAAGTCCCTCCATCTCGATTTTGGGAGTCACGGTGTCCAATAATATGTCTTGGCATGACCATGTTGCTAACATCGCAAAGTCGGAAAGCCAGAGGCTAGGTTTTCTGTGGAAAGCTAGAAAGTTTTTTACTCCTGATGAACTGTTGACGACGTATAAGGCTCAAATCCGACCTCTACTGGAGTATTGCTCTCACATTTGGGGTTCAGCACCAAGGCATTCTCTTCGTCTTTAATATTCCATTCAGAAAAGAGCCATTCGATTGATAAACAGCTCAACTCTCACAGATACCCTTCACCCTCTAGAACATAGAAGAAGAGTTGCAGACCAGTCATTGCTTTACAGATATTTCCATGGCAGATGCTCCAGAGAAATAAAAACTCTTGTACAACCATTGGCCACATTCGGCCGAAGAACTCGGCACGCTGATCAGTCTCACCCATTTACTCTCAAGATTGACACTACAAGGACCAATCTTCATCATGAATCCTTCTTTTACAGGGCTGCTACGGAATGGAATAAGCTTCCAATAACAGTTTTTCCAAAGAACTATGACCTGCAACTTTTTAAAAAGCGTGTCCACAATCATTTCCTTTCTATAATCCCTTCCCCTTCTAATAGTCGCAGTGCGGGCCGTCCGCGGCCCACACGATAGGTCTACCCTTTTTGCGACTATTTTCATAAAAAAAATTTTTTTTAACTCTAATTGATTTTCGCTCTTAAAACTAATGGTCTTACGTAAAAGTTAATCCTTGGACTCTAATACAAATAAACATTAGCATCCTAAGCCCCGTTCACATCTGAGCAAACTTACCGAATGAGCACTTTTCGCCACAGCATTTAGATGTGGACGGGACGCACGAAAGCGCTGAGCACGCTCAAAAAGTGCGGCAGCCGATCCGAACATTGTCGGTACATCAGAAGAATTACTTGCTCAGTCTGGATGAGTTTTCTGTTGCACTGAACACGTTACGCCGAACGGCCCCGTACAAAATGGATTTTTCACATGAGATGTGCTTGCAATAAATTGAAAGGTTTAAAATCGGTCTATTCTTCGAATGTGAGACACGAAATGTTTTTTTAATAAAATTAAGAAAGACGATGCTTGGAGAAAAATGTTGGATACATTTAACCGGGATATGAGTGAAGTTATAAAAAAAATAGATAGTCTAAAAGGATCTTACCGGCGAGAAAAATTAAAAATTAAGAAAAATGTTGGAACAGGAAAAGATGAACATAAATTTAACAATATTAAACTTGCTATTAATTACGTTTAATATGTCATAGGCGCCGACGAAATATATGACCGATATATTCTGACTTCTTCAAAGGTATAACTGGGAAGACCATTTATTACGCTTTTATCTCTTTTTCTTATTTTTAAGTATATTATATATATATATATATATATATAAATCGGCTTATAGAGTTCTACGACGCCTTCCGACTCCTAACCGCCATTCATCTCTATCTTGCCATAAGTTCTCCGGCAGGTCTCTTTCTTTCATCTCTTTGTCAATGCCCTCTCTCCAGATTCTCTTGGTCTTCCTCTTTCTCTCTTTCCTTGAGATGTCCATGTCAAAATTTGTTTTGGTAACCTATCGTCTGACATTCTTTGAACGTGACCATACCATATTAACTGTTTTGTTCTTATATCGTCATCAATCGTGTGTCTGGCACCCATTATATCTCTTATTCTGTCGTTGTGTATCTTGTCTCTTCTTGATTTACCCGCAGATCTTTTCCAGAAGTCCATCTCAGTTGTTATTAGTATTTTTTCTGTAGACTGTTTTGTTTGCCATGTTTCACTACCGTAGGTTATAATGCTTTTAAGGATGGTATTATATATTCTTTGTTTATTAGTTTTTAATATAGTTTGATCTCATAAGATTCCGTTTATCACAGAGATAACTTTTCTGCCTTGTGTGTTTTGTTTTTTGATTGCTGTGTCGAGTAGCTCATCGTGTGTTATCTTCATTCCCAAGTATTTATCTTCCTCGTAGTGTTTAATCTTTGTTCCATCATCCAAGTCAATGTCTTGTGTAAGACCACCAATGCACATGCACTGTGTTTATTTTATGTTGACTTCGAGGCCCCATTTCTTGTACTCTTCTATAAGTTTTCGAGTCATACAGCTTAAATCATTATGATTTTGTGCTATTACGATTTGGTCGTTGGTGTATAGGGTATTATTATTATTGGGAGGAATTCCCATACCATTGCATTTCCGTTTCCATACTTTGAGGGCCTGTTCTAAATAAATTTTAAAAAGTGTCGGCGAAAGACAGCATCCCTGTTTTAAACATTTTGTAACAGTGAACCCATTGGAGATATTTTGTCCTATTTTAATTTTTGTTTCGTTCTTGTCATAGATTTTTTAGACGGCTTTTAACAATCCATTTGCGATGTTCGTTTGTTCTAGAGTTTTCCACAATTTTGTGAGAGGCACATTGTCCTATGCTTTCTGCAGGTCCACGTACAACAGATAAATTTCTTGCTTGATTGCGGTTTTTTTTCAATCAGTTGTGTAACACAGTATAGATGGTCTACTGTGGACCGACCGGCTCTAAGTCCAGCTTGTTCTTACGCCTCAAAATCTTTATACTCGCTTTCGATTTTGTTCTTTAACATTTTACCGTACATTCTTCTTAGCGTACTAGTTACTGCAATCCCCCTATAATTTTCGCACCTGTCTCTACTACCCTTTTATTTTTAAGTAACTCATTGATAATAATAAATGCAGCACTAGCCAGTCCTAGATTTTCCATTGCGTTCATCGCATCAATAAATGCGGCGCACAACTGGAGCGGCTCCGAATGCAGGCTCATGTGGTTCTGTGCGAGGAAACAACAATTCCCCCGAATGAATGCTCATGCTGCGCAAAGTGCTCATTTGGTGCGTTTGCTTAGAAGTGGACGGGGCTTTAGAGCTTGTGGATTTTCTTAACGCCTATGACCCTAAAAATATGTGTGCGTAGCACCTACTGGCAAAAGTACCAAAACTATAAAGTGAAAACCGAAATTAATTAAGTCCGGTCAATTAATTCTTGCACATATATCTTTTATGAGCTGGTTTATGCGTATTAATTTACGTATAGAATTCAGCTTTTGAAGCATTGGCTTCATATAAAATACCCCGATTCACTACTGCATTGCTGCTTTTTTTCCATAAAAAATTTGAAAAAAAGTCAATCTGTGCATTGTGGTAGGAGGCATTATTTATCACCAAACCCATGTTTTTTGGAGCTTCAGAGATAAATTTGTCCTCCAACCATTGCGTAAAATTATATGTCCTAAATATTCTAACTTTTGAGATTTGATCGTCATCAGAATTTCATATTCTTTCCCAAATTTGCGCAGGACTTCTTCCACATTGATAACTAGGTCAGTCCAAGATATGCGTAGGATGCGCCTATAACACCACAGTCCGAAAGCTTCGAGACGATTCATAGATGCCACAGTTAAGGTCCATGCTTCCATTCCGTAGAGCAGGACTGTGAATATGTAGCATTTCAGCAGACGGCATTTTGTTTTTAATGATATGTCGCGGCTGCTAAATCCTAACGAATGCTGCGTTTGCTGTTATTATTCGTTGGTTTATTTTTATTGATTGGCTATTTAAATTGGTGACGAGATACGTATAACGTTCGACTCTTTCTATCTTCTGATGATTAATCATTATTTGGGCATTTAGGATTGGATGTTTACTAAATGTCATAAATTTGGTTTTCTTTTAATTAAGATCGAACCCATATCTATTCTGTTATACGGTTTATTAATGTGTGTTAACACCTATTTTATTTCCAGGTAAGCCAATTTCATGGAAAAAGTCTACTCAGCTTCAGTATTTGTAAGTTTATTTTATTAAAAATACAATACAAATTAACAAAAAAAAATTATGGAACACCAATTTATTTATTATAAATAGATAAATTTTAAAATACTTTTATGTACAGGGTGATTCAAAAAAGGGTCCGTCTCTAGGATAGGTAGAAAACTAAAAAATAATTGGGGTTTGCATTGTAAAAAATTTTCGTAGCGCCATCCGTATTCAAGATAATGGGCGTTGAAGAAAAAAAATGTTTATAAATTTATTACGATTTTGCCGAAACTACTGAAAACATTGTAATAAAATTTTATATGAATATGTTTAAGAAGCTCATACATCCCATGAATTTGTTTTTATATTTGACTCTTATAGAGTGCGATAATTCGTACCAAGTAGTATTGAACATAACTTTTTTAAGGTTGGATTTATTAATCAAAATTTCAAGTAAACCTAAACATCATTTAATTTTACACCAAAAAGATGCTCTTGGTAAAATTCGATACAGTGTACCGTTTTTGGAATATTTTGATTTGAAAATTATGAAGAAATTGTGTTTGTCGAAACAAAATGATATAATTGTGTGCCAAATCGGAGCTGTACGGTGGATGACTATTCAATTTAATGTTTTGAGTTCTCAAATATGCAATTTTTGAGCTTATGTATGAGTGCTTGCCTTGTCATAGTAAAGAATGATCCGTTTTCTTCGGATTTTCTTTTAAATTGTTTAAAGATTTCTGGCAAGCAGATAGTTGGGTACCATTCAAAATAAACCATTTTATTATTGTTATCGTGATTTTCTGTTTCCGTTAAAAAAAAACGGATGAAAAGTGCCACGTCTTTTTCGTTCTCTAAAGAGTACTCTGCTAGCGGTTTCTCTACTGTAAATTATGCCCGAGCTCAGCCGTAGAGGGTAGAAGAAAAAAAATATAAAAGTGAGCCGCGCCACCGACTTAGACGGTTCAAGCCGGAAACCCCTAGGTCTTATAGGCACTAGCAGAGCCACACGATAAACAACTAAGATTATGGTGAACCAAATAAATAAAATTATAGCAAAAATATATTGAATACTTTACTCACACAATAAATCGAAGTACACTGTTCAATAATAAAATTATAACACACATAGTCAAAAATTAACAGCTATGATAAATTTTCTTGCTAAAACAAACCAAAAATTTAGAATTTACAACTTTATAAAATAACCATAACAGAAGTAAGAGTAACAGACTTTTCCAAGTTACCAAAAGAAGTAAAACATATATAAATTAACTCATTAATAACACTAATTCAGACGTTTACATAAGGCTACTAACTAACTCATGTTTTAACCATTTACATAAAGATTTTCACTGCCAAAAAAATCCTGGAGTTTATTTAAAAATATTTTTACAATGGTTGTCCTTTAAAATATCAAGATTGTAGGATATTTAGAAATAAGTAGGAAGAAAATATATTTTTACTTGGACATAAAGAATTATTGAGAAGGTTATTTTAATCCAAGTTTAGTTTTGGCATATTATCTAATGCAATAAATAGTTTCCAACAATGTACTATATTAATAAACTAAAACAAAACGTAATCGTGTTGTCAAAATGAGTCACTGCGTTATATATTTAAAAATAAATCACTTATAACCTTTGGGTATACGACTTCACTACTTCTGTGGCCTACTCCTGTGGCCGGGTTGATTATGAGACCGCACCTGCTAATTAACAATGGCTTCCCTCAAATAAATCCCGCTAGCGGCTATTTTAACTCAACACCAAAAATCCAAAATATCCACAACAAAGGCAAGACAAAATGGTCAAGTTAAAAATTAAATGGTTTTTTCTTCAAAATCCAATTAAGATGGCCCAAATACAGCCAGATATGAAAGAAATCCCATAGAGGTTCTGCACACGTGCTAATATCACAACGTCCCAAAAACTCTCACCAACACCCGACTTCGAAGAATCTCACCCAACGACTGACACTCCTAGACCGGAAATCAAGAAATGACACGGAATAAACGTCAACCCAGAATCGCACTCGTCCGTGTGGATATCCAGCCCCATCCACACAGAAATGCAAACCAAACAATAATCCTATCCCTACAAGGTATGCAACACTATATACAATGAATGATATAATTTTTAAGTTACAGCAAAGTACGTTATGCAACCCTACTTACGAGTAACTAAGTAATACGAAACTATCTGAGATACAATTATAATGAACTGTAGAAGGGAAAAAATAGGCACGTGACAAAAGTTAGTCTATGGTCACCAAAAAACACACTTAGTCTGAAAATTTGTTTAAATCATATTTTTTTTTTAATTACAAGTTTCACATTTATTTTATTTTTTAAATATTTATTTGTTTATTAGAAGATAAATCATGAACTTCTTATTAAGCAGTTGCTTACAACATGGGATTAAAAAAATGTTTTTTCATTGTTTTTAATATTTAAATAAAAAATTTTAATCATCATAATTTGTTAAATAATAAAAAAAGTACTTTGTATTTAGTTTGAAATGGCATTTTTTATACATTTATTGTAATTCTTAAATCATGGGTAACAAAGTAATCTAAAACTTTATTGTACAGGTGGAATTAAATCGCTTAGGTATTTCAGTAACAAGAAGTCACATTTTGACAATATGTAGGAGGTGAAAAAAATGTTTTGTAAGTTAATCTTAACCTTTTTTGTAAAAGTAAAGCTTGAGGCCCTTTGCACACATTGCATGGCACTATCTTATAAACTGTTCAAAATGTTGTTTATTTTGCTTTAAACAGTAATAAAGTTTGTTTTCGAACTTCTCTCTAACATTTTAAAAAACTTCACTGGGAATTGACCGGTATACTGCTGTAATTCGTCCTTTAAGTTCATCAATATCAACAGGTTGTGTTTTATAAACAATGAATCCAAGATGAAGGTAATTCCAGTGATCTCGGAAGACATCAGACTCCTATCAAAATTGTGTGCCACTTGACCCCCCCCCCCTCCCATTTAAGATTCTAATGGTAACATCTACCTCTCCTAGAGGGTTAAATCACGAAGGCTAAAAATATTTATTAAAAGTGTCACCCTTGAAAATAAAATTGACCTGTCCATTTGATTTTTATATTTACTTGAATAAAATATTAAGGGAGGGAAGTTTTAAAATATACATTCTGTATATTATTAAGTCAATAAGAATATTAACATTGAACCAGGCTTTGAAAAATTAAACTTGGCACATTTATTTTAATATATTTATTTATAAAAGATTTAACTGAACACTGTCGCATTTAAAAATTAGTTTTTTGTTTCTTTATTTATTAAAAAAATATTAAGTATATTTTCTTAATGTGTTTTTGCTCCTACCAGTGGGATTTTTTAACAAAGCTATTTTTCGAGTACAGAAGCGATTAAACAACATAAATATTTGGGTACAACAAATTTGGAAAGGAATCGTTATATTTTATTAAAAATTTTATTTTTGTAATGTTCCCATGAGAATTTAAAGTTAGAAAGGATAGAATATAAGTATACACCATTAAAAAGGATATTCAAGTAAGTGGTTTTTTTTTACTGAAGTAAATATTTCGAAATGCTTATTAAAAATTAAATGGGGTATAATAAAATGCTAATACGTGCTTACAATTTTGTTATATATTTATAAAAGAAAAAAACTTGCTAACATGCTTACAAAGTGGTTGTTTGATTAAGCATTCCTTTTTGCTAATTATTAGTTGAATCAACATATCTCTGTATGTGATATAAGTATTTTAAAGTCACTAAAAGTGTAGTAAATTATTGACCAATTTTTTTTATTTTTAAATACCCACCTATAATTATAATAAATTTTGATTTTATTCGCTACCTATTTGGGTTTACAATAAAAAAATTGAGCACTGTAAAAAGTATCTAAAAACGCTCTTTAAAGAATTAAGAGCTAATTTTATGTTATTTTGATCCAAATTAACTCATTAAAAAATGCTTGCTTATGGAGCTTATTAATAAAACTTACATGAAATAAAAATTGTTAAAATATATTGCAGAAAAATGACGATTATAAACATAAAATTAAATCTAAAACGTCTCGCTTTTATGCTTAAATATATTTCTTAATAAATAAAAACATGTATGTATAAAACAAATCAAAAGTTCAAATTCATTTTTCTTAAATACGATTTGTTGAAGACAAACATACATACATATAGTCACGCCTTTTTCTCACAGGCGTAGACAGATTCCAAAAGACTAAAAATAAAATTATAATTTTTTGTTATAAGATTAATAGTCTTTATATATAATGTCAAAATGGCGACCTTTCTTTTACCCAACTTACACTTAAACACCTTTTGGTGGAGTGCCTACTATGCAACGAAGAAAAAAGGTTAAAAAACCTGGGTGGCAACAACAAAATAATCCTCAACAGTGATCTTCAGAGAGTGCTACAATTCCTTAATGAAATTAACATACATTGTTAAATCTAATTTATAATCAATTCGTGTTTTGTATGGATCAGGTCTCTTTATTACGAGGTGTAGTCGAAAAATTTTTGACTAGAAGTCGGAAGGTCTAGACCTATGACAGAGTGGTGAGGAGTAAATTGTGGTCGACATTATCTAAGTATGGGGTGAGCGGTAGTTTAATACGAGCACTGAAATCACTATACGAGGATTCCACTGCTTGTGTCAGGATAAGCGGAGCTTAGACGGACTGGTTTAACATTGAAAAAGGTGTAAAAAAGAAACGTGTGGCTTCGCCATGGCTGTTTACCTTATACATAGACGATTGTTTAAAAGATTTGAAAGAGAGTGTGTATGGATTAAAAATGAATGATTTGATCGTCAACTGCCTTCTTTACGCCGATGATCAAGTCATATTAGCGTTATGTTATGCATAATGCCCTTAAAATCAAAGGGATGAAAATAAATGTAAGCAAAACAAAAGTGGTTTTTGAATGAGAAGAAAGCATGACAAACTGTAAAGTTCTGATTAAGAGAGAAAGAGAGGAACAAGTAAATGAAATTGTATACCTGGGTTCAAAATTTACGAGAGATGGAAAGTATGACAGTGACATTGAGCAAAGGGTGTTGCAAGGAAAACAAATGAATGAGGCACTGCCTAGCTTTATGAACACCCAGAAAGTGTCAAAAAAGGCACGTCTGGTTGTGCATAGAGGAGTGTTGGTTCCTACACTTATGTATGATAGTGAATGTAGGATTTGGCATAAGAATGAAAATAGGATTACTGCTGTAGAGATAAGTAGTCTGAGAAGTATAACCGGAGTAACTCGGTTGGATAAAGTAAAGAAAAGTGAGATAAGAGAACGATGTGGTGTAAAAGAAGATGTGGTTACAAAGATAGATAAAGAAATGCTTAGATTGTTTGGACACGTAGAAAGAATGGATGAAGGAAGATTGACTAAACAAATTTATAATGCGAGTATGAATGGACAAGTCGGTAGAGGTCGACCTCGGCAAACATATCTCGAACAAATCAACATTGTTTTGAAGAAAGGCCAGGTCAAGAGTACCAACATCCGACGAGCATGTATGAGAGCACTGATGAAAGTAGAGGAAGCAAAAGATGTGTGTAAGAACCGCAGCAAGTAAAGGGAAGTGGTCTCTGCCTACCCCTACGGGAAAGAGGCGTAACTATATGTATGTTTTGTCTCTTTGTGCTAATCACGCATTGCAAATGATGCGGGGTTATTTTTTTTTGAAATAAAAAAAAAACCAACATCCCACGCAGTAAGCCACTTGTAACTACTACTGGATTAATTAATACACAGCTTTTAAAGTCAAGAGGTATTTAACAGATAGTTATAGCTATTATCCACATTGCAATGTTTTCCTAAAAGGATTTGAATGTTATCTGGAAAATTGTACTGTTGTCTTTTCAATGTGCATAATGTACATTCTAATAGTAAGTGTTTTACAGAGAGTTTGCAGTTACAATGTATACATTTAGGTTTGTCTGATTTGCTTGTATTTAGACAATAGTTTTTTTAAAATTTCGTAATGTATCTAATAGCCATTTAAGTTTCATTGAAGTAAGTCCATTTCTAATAAAAAGATGGAGACGACTTACTGCCCGAGTAAATAGGGCCTTCAAATATGTATCTTTTTTTTTGGTTATGCGGATTTTTAGAGATTTGTGTGTGATTTGGAGATAAACTTTTCCTATCATGTTAATAAGAAACTTAAAATCTGATGTGTAATTTTTATTGTACTGATTTGATCATTCGAGTCGGGGATATAAGTAATCAGATCTGTCAACTGGTCATAATTTAATATTAGTTCCTTTGATTTATTCTGGATAAAATCTGTGGCAGGTTCTATCATTTTTATTATTTCCCCTGTTTTAATATATTAGGTTTTTTTAAAAATTTTCTCTTTAGCTATTCTCTAGGTTGTTTTATCTACGGTGAGTATCTAATATTGGAGGACTTTTAATTTCGCTGATTTTTTATTCGTTGGATTCTCCATGTTCATTATTTATAATTTCCATTTGGTCTTATCAGTCTTATAATAAATTAACATTATTATCCTAGATGGTACCCGCGACTTAATCTGCGTAGGATTAGTACTTTGTGTAGCTCATTTTCTTCTCCAAGGAATTCATCTATCTATCTTTATGCAAAAATTTAATACTCATACGTGTGCTTACATAACTCTTGCTACGCACTTGTTTTTAACTTACACACTTATATATTATTGATAATGATGCTTTTATCCCATTTATATAGTAAATAACTAAAATGTATTTTTTTTCAAATTAACATAATACACACTTTAAACCAACAAAGAAACTTAAAACTGACAGGTGTTAATTTAATTTGGTTTATTACCAATTTGAAATTGACAAATGCAAGTCAGAAATTTATGTAGCTAATTTATTTTAACTAATGTCATTTTGATTTTGATCGCTGCCAACATCCATACATACATAATCACTAACTTTTGCATTTATAATAGTAGAAGCTTTACACAATACCTTTATAAATTATATTCTGATGTACAAGCTACATTATTGTGAAGTTTCATTAAAATCCATTCGGTGGTTTTCCATGTGAAAGAGTAACAAACATCTATATACATACATACATACATCTACATACATACTCACAAACTTTCGCGTTTATAGTAGTAGTACGATTTTTTAATACCCTTTATGTAGAACACCAGCGTAATAATAAAAGAATACATAACTTTTTGACATTTTTTTATAATTTATTAATATTTTTGGTTGACTGACCTTAATCTAGTACTTTGTTATTCTCTATAAACTACTTACTTATGATACAAGTAAATTTAAGTATAGAACAAAGTAAATTTCCTGATTTGTGGAAAACATCACTTATTTTACCTATTCAAAAGGTAACAAATACAAAAAAATGTGATGAATTCAGACTAATTAACATGTTGCCTCTTTGTGAAAAAATAATAGAATTATACATAAAGAAACTTCTTCTAGAACATATTAACAATAACAATATTTTTATTGAAAATCAGTCTGGTTTTAGCGAGAAACATTGTTGTGAGTCTGCATTACAGCTGGTTGTCTCAAAGTGGAAGGAATTTGTACTGTTTTTCTTGATTTTAAAAGAGCGTTCGAGACAATAAACAGGGACTTGTTAATCAAAAAACAAAAAAAATATGGTATACTTGGAAATGCACAAGAATGGTTAAGCAGTTACTTGAAAAGTCGTTACCAACGAGTAAAAGTAAATAATTGTCACTCCAGTAAACTTCCTGTGAAGTATGGAGTCCCTCAAGGAACAGTATTGGGGCCTCTTCTTTTTATTTTATTTATTAATGATATTGTTAACTTCTGTGATATTCTATTAGTTTTAAATTTATTTTCTGATGACACTACACTTTCAGTGAAGGGTGAAAATGGGGAAGAGACGATAAATAACATGCAAAATATTATTAAATTATTAGAATCGTGGCTTATTGATAATGATTTGTATGTAAACATAAATAAAACAGTAGTGATGTTATTTAACAACAATAAACGTAATGTTGCATGCGATATTAAGTTGTTCGGTCAGTCCTTAAAACTTGTTACTGAATGTAAATACTTAGGTGTTATTATCGATAAAGATTTGAATTTTAAAAAACATAGTCAGTATGTTCATGAGAAAATTAGTAATAAAATCAATTATTTCAGAATAATAAGTTCAAATCTATCTTTAATGACAAGAGTAACATTATATAAAACCATAATTGCACCACATTTTGAGTATTGCCCAACAATTTTATATTATTTGAGCCAGACTGAGAAGTCTATATTACAGATTTTACAAAATAAAGCAATGAGGGTTATTTTAAGAGTAAATAGGTACACTGGTATTAATGATATGCTTGACCGTTTAGGATTTATGAGTGTTAATTAATGAATGGTTTTACAGAACGTAATTTTTATTTTTAAAATAATTCATAATGTTACCAAAATATATGTCCAACAAAATTAGTTTTCTTAAAGATATACATACTTACAACACTAGAACATCTAGTAACATATATATATATATATATATATATATATATATATAGCGATTACAAGAACTAGTTCAACACAAAATTCTCTATTTTACAAAGGTTTATTGTTATATAATAATTTGCCAATTCCTATAAAGTCGTGTAACACCCTTGACACTTTCATAAGAGAAACTTTTAATTATATAAAAATGAATTATATGTAATTATATTATATCCAATTATTTGACATGTAATCAGCACCTAGTGTATAAATATTTGATATGTCATTTTTGAAAATATTTTGTTTGTAATAGCATTACTGCTAAATAAACTATCTATCTATCTATCTTTCTATCTACAAGGATCTTAATCCTTCATACCAATTTAAAAACTTAATAATCCGCAATATTTTAGGAATAAGCAACAATATAAAACATTTATTTAAGGCTTTCTAGGATAAAAAGGGAGTTATAAGAGAAGAACACCCGGCCAATTGAATTAAAAGCATTTATCTAAAAATTCTAAAAGATTTTCTGTAGTTTGGAACAAGACAACTCTTTTTTATTGGGTATAGCTACGTAGTAACTTTTTTTATTAGTACAAATTATATAAAAAAAACTCCCTAAATTGATTTTAAATTATTTGAAATTTTGTATAAGGTCCTTTTTTTTTGAGGCTCTGTTTACCTAATAACGTAATTTATTTTCCTATCTACATAAATAAGTAGAGATTAAAGGCTATATAGGGTTCGATCTAGTACCTGCTCTGGAGTTCCGGAATTCTGAATAAAGACATGTTGTGTTAATGTGTGTTTATGATCCTAAATTTGAGTAATTAATATTAAAATCATTGCAAAATAATTATGCTGGCTTTATAATAATGTTTTACAAAAATTAATAAAGTTTATTAAAAACCAACGGTTACATAAGTTGTAGCCACTACGGGAATTAATTAGATATTCAATCAAAATTATGTTCTCAGTTAAGATATTAATTCCGAACTTTTGACTGCTCTGACAGTTAATAGAATGCAGTAACAACTTCATTAATTTTAGTAATTAATTATCTTGCTAAAATAATCATTTTTCACGTATTTAATTTTTATTAATAAATCTTTTTGAATACTTTTTAAGATGTGAAGAAGTCATTATTTTTAGATTTTATTCTTAAAAACAAGTAATTTCAACTTAAAAACTTTTTAACTAGCTGCTTATCTTTACGTTTTATACTTTACCCAACTTTTTAACATTAAATCTTTAAAGTAACGACGTACATAAATTCGATTTTATTTGAATTTTTATTTTCAGTATTATACAATAACAATTTTATTTTTTAATTGTAGCAAATAGAAAGAGCGACTCATTACTAAACCATAAGATTTTTAATAGGAAAATACTCTGCTTTTATAATAAATATTTAACTAACAACATAAAGCACAAATTTAAATGGTTTTTATTTCTTTTAACAATGTACCTTATTATTATTTACATAAAGTATTTAAATATAAAGTTTTTAATTTTAAAAGTATAGGTTTTACACGATTAATGGTTGCAAGCAGTATAAACTTTAGTCTTTACTTTTTTGTT
This sequence comes from Agelastica alni, assembly GCA_950111635.1. Lineage (NCBI taxonomy): Eukaryota > Metazoa > Arthropoda > Insecta > Coleoptera > Chrysomelidae > Agelastica > Agelastica alni. Next base: position 27,356,057 of record OX467712.1, read on the forward strand.
GTTACGGAGGAGTTAACTGAACAGGGTGTGGGTGTGTTGTTTGTGACAAATATGTGGCAACTTGATGGTTATTTGTTTATGTATGCATTAGATATGTTGTGATATATTTTTGATAGCCATGGCCCACGCTTTATTAAAGTTAAAACATTAATGTAGAATTTTTAAATAAAATGATGCAATATTTTTAAACTATTTTGATTTGTGTATAGTTTATGCTCGTATCAATTGAATGAAAATAAAAAATAGTAATCGAAAACTGATATACTCGTAAAATACAAGGTCTTTTTTTTAAATCAGCAAATTTTAATTGTTGGAATTGAGTGGTGCGCGTGAAACCGCTCAGTATAAAAAATCAAACAGTTTAACAGTGGAGACACTTTATTAAGGTCTATTTATTCAATGTGCTAAATTTTAAATCAGTAGCGTTTTTGTTTGCAGCAATGTCGTGATTTTCTCAAAAAATTAAAATAAATTTTATAAACATAAAATAAAAACTACCATGTTTTATTTAAAGTAAGAGTATTGGTATTTACTTTCGGTTTACCGGAAGTAGGTAATTCTAGAAAATATTACATTTAAAAGCAATATCAACAACCTAATGCAGTAAAATTTTATATTTCACCTATACTTGCATCCCTAAAAACTTCTAATCAAAACTTCTAGTGCCACACCCTGTAGCTAAAGATATGGAAAGTTATTATTTGGAATAAATAAATACTGTCGAAAATATAATAACTTTTAACTAATGGATTATTTAAATTTAATAATTTTAAATCCAAGGATTTTTGTACATTAATTTTACTTACATACAGTCACCCTTTTTTCCCGTAGAAGTAGGCAGAGATCACTTCCTTCCACTTGCTACGGTTCTAACACACATCTTTTGCTTCCTCTACTTTCATCAGCGCTCTCATACATGCTCGTCGGTTGTTGGTACTCTTAAGTTGGCCTTTCTTCAAACAATGTTGATCTGATCGAGATATGTTCGCCGAGATCGACCTCTACACCGACTTATCCATTCACACTCGCCTTATGAATGTGTTTCGTCAATCTTCCTTCATCCATCCGTGTCCAAACCATTTAAGCATTCCTTTATCTATCTTTGTAACCACATCTTCTTTTACACCACTAAGTTCTCTTATCTCACTATTCTTTACTTTGTACAACCGAGTCACTCCGGCTATACTTTTCAGACTACTTATCTACACAGCATTAATCCTATTTTTATGATTCTGCCAAACCCAACATTCAATACCAAGGATAAGTATAGGAACCAACACTTTTCTATACAAAGCCAGATGTGCTTTTTTTGACACTTTCTGGGTGTTTATAAAGCTATGCAGTGCCCCATTTATTTGTTTTCCTGCCAAGACCCTTCACCCAATGTCACTGTCATACTTTCCATCTCTGATAAACTTTGAACTCAAGTATACAAACTCATTTACTTGTTCCACTATTTCTCCCCTAATCAGAACCTCACAGTTAGTTGTGTTTTCTTTTCTTTCAAAAACCATTACTTTTGTTTTGCTTACATTTTTATCACTTTGATTTTTAGGGCATCATGCATAACTTTAATCATCGCCTGCAACACTCCTGAAATTCTATGTATATATATATATATATATATATATATATATATATATATATTCTTTTTTATTTGTAAATAATATAAATTTTTATTTTTAAATCGTTATTGACATAATGTTAAAAATTTGGAGATTAAAAAGGGCATCATTTATAAATAAAAATAAACATAGCACTTTTTTTTCCTTTAACAAGTCCAATGTATGGTCTTAGAAATAGTAGAAATAGTACGCTACACTTTTATTTTTTAATCTTGATGTTTTTTCATGGCATAAAATATTTTTTATTATATATTACAAACAGTTTATAGACAATATGAATGTGCCTTAATGAACAAAATTCTTACTGACCAACAGTATATTGTTGCGATATTTACTCTTTCTTGGCTTCGGTGATTTTAAACTCTCCATACAGTAACAAAACAATTTTTACTCCAATACTTTTAAACAATAAACTTTACTTTTACAAATCAATTAGATACAACTTAGATATTCAACTAATTATAACTTTTACAACTATTTAAATTTCATAAATTATAAACACTTTTAACAAAAACTGTCCTCTTCGTAGCCGCTGTTCTTTTTACACCTCTAAATCATAATTCGACCTTTTTCGTGAAAGCGACAGATTAATTCTTCTACCATCTGGAAGTATCTAGACGCGGCGAGAATATATTAGACGGAGGCGGAAGCCGACAAAGCCCTCATTAATATGCACCCTAGTTGGGGTCGACTCTCGGATGCCGACAAATAACAGGGCCGGTTTGTAAAAATATTTTTGTGCATTTCTGTTTGTGATACACAACATACTCTGAAAAATAAATGGTCTTAAAAATAATAATAACTTTTTGTCTTTACATGGCTAAAAATGTTTTGGTTGACCAGTTTTTGATAATTTAACCTACTGCAAATTTTCCTTCCTCGTAAATTAAAGTAGTGCACCATCTGGATAATTGTAAATTTATTAAAGACCCCTATTAAACGTAAAACTTTATACCATAGAAGGGGCTTAAAAAAATTTTTAATTAAAAAAGAATAAATTACAAGATACAATTTGAGTATTTTTAGTGTTATTTAAAACTTTAAACTTAATAATATTTTGTATTATTTATAGCGATAAGAATAATGAAATTTCCAGAGATTTTAAAAAGTAAAACTTTTATCTTGTATAAAATTTTTACTTGCTTAATTCACTAAAAAGTTTTAGGTATACAATTAATGAAAATTCTGTTAAAAGCGAGTTGTATTCGAACAACAACCAGACAAGTTAATTGAAATAAATATATTTGACGTGAATAATTTCCAATTAAATAGAAATTTAAACATAAGTTGAATATTTTGGACAATAATAAAACGTGCAATATTTACTACTAATTTTTTCTACTAAAGATGTTTGATGATGCCAGCGATGTGTCAAAGTGACAATGGGAGGCCCTAAGTATATGGTAAATGTTGGAGCTGCCAACCTAAGAATACAAAATAAATGCAAATTATATCAAGGCTCTGTAAAAAAATTAAACCTTTTTGATAAAGACTTTATTTTAAGAATATTTATATACAAGGTGTTTCCTGTGTTATCACATCTAAGAAGTGGACTTACACGAAGACACCCTGAAATATAATGAGGACTCCATTTTAAAACCATCAAATATCTTCATACCTCGTGCAAAACTTCCGTTACCATACTTTTATTTTCCCTATAACTAAAGTTATTAGTTTTTATGATATTTCCTCTATGCACAGCCAGACGTGCTTTTTTTGGCACTTTCTGGGTGTTCATAAAGCTATGCAGTGCCCCATTCATTTGTTTTTTTGCCAACACCCTTCGCTCAATGTCACTGTCATACTTTCCATCTCTAGTAAACTTTGAACCCAAGTACACAAATTCATTTACTTGTTCCACTCTTTCTCCCTCATTCGAAACTCCACAGTTTGTCATGCTTTCTTCTCTTTCAAAAACCATTACTTTCGTTTTGCTCACATTTATTTTTATCCCTTTGATTTTCAGGGCATTATGCATAACATTAACCATCGCCTGCAACTCCTCTTCAGATAACGCTAATATGACTTGATCATCGGCGTAAAAAAGGCATTTGACGATCAAATCATTCATTTTTAATCCATACGCACTCTCTTTCAGATCTTTTAAACAATTGTCTATGTATAAGTTAAACAGTCATGGTGAAGCCACACATCCCTGTCCCACACCTTTTTCGATGTTAGATAAACCAGTCTGTGCAAGCTGTAAAAAGAAAGTAAATCGGATTTTAATTTTAAGGTAAAATACAGGGTATTTTGTTTAAGAAAACATAACTTTGATCTGGCACCGCGTTATGGAACATCCTGAAACATTGTAACTGTAAATGTGAAGCTAAAAGCAGCCTACAATTTTTATACACAATTTTTTTTGTATTTCTTATAATAACAAAGCTACTGAGCTTTATCATAATGTAGGGGTGTCCCGTCTTGTTGGAAAATAGTTTTGATCCAACATTTTCTGGGGCGTTGGATTGGCAAAAAGGGTCCAATAGAGTGCCCGTTTAGATCACCGGATCTCTCGCCATTAGATTTCTTTTTGTGTGGACACAAAAATATACTCACTCCGCCTGCAGATCTTGTAGAGTTGCGACAGAGAATTGTGACAGAATGCCGATTATTGACACCGGAGGAAAAGTCTTTGAAAAAAGATTGCATCATTGTATGGAGGTCAGCGGAGGTCATTTCGAACATTTATTTCGTTAATTTCGTTAAATTTTAAGTTTTTGTGTTATTACTGATATTCATTAAATAAATTAGTTAAATTCAAAATATTTTTAAAATTATTTTATAAATTAAAAAAAAAATTGCATTGTTGTGTAGATAATTAAATTTACTTTTAAATGATTTGACACTTGACCACACTTGCTATTTAAAAAAAATTGGGAGTGGATGCGGGGCTGCAGGGGCTTGCTTTTTTGGTTATAGATTTTGTATGAAAATTCGTCCTTCTCCCAATAAAGTTTAACATTTTTTTAATTTTTGAAGAAACTTTTGGTTTGTAAGTTTCTGAGGGTCAAGTTTTCGTTGAAACACCCTGTATAATGATGTTACACTATTGTAAATTAAAAACAATGAAATAAAGACGTTACTATGTAAAAATAAAAGTTTTATTTACAAAAAGCAATTACAGTATCTGTTAACAGAAGATTTACTCACCTGAAAAAACATACAACATTTAAAGCCATTATTTCAGGTCTTCTTATATCTTTAAGTAACATTTTTTTACGATCAACTCTTATACTTCGTTATAATGTCACAGCTATTAGTGGTAAAATCCAATAAGCTTTGTCGATCACGCGACAAATACAAACTCAAGAAAAGTGCTCGAGTATGCGTGGTTTTCTATACACATACAGGGTGGCCAACCGAAAACGAAACAAAGCCATTTGCAGGAACCTCGTCAACATTTTAGAAAAACGCTCAGATTTTCGGCTATAATATCCAACATTAACGACATAAAATATTTTAATAAATGAATGAATCAACCAAGTCGTTAATGCTAAAATACGGTTAAAAGCGAGATCAAATGCAAAAATTTAAAACTATTCTTACCATTTTAATTGCACCTATAGACTACAAGTATATAATAAAAATGCATTCATAGAACTATACTATAAGTATACGAGTATAATAAAAATGTATTCGACTTTTTTTAACTAGTAAATAAAAAGATTAAACTGACGATGGTTCTTTTAATATTTTATTATTATCAGTGCTAGTACAGAACACTTGGTAGGGCGGCGTAATACCAGGACCGGCTTTGAAAAATTCTCAATAAAAATGAAAGGACAAATTTCCGTTACAATGGCACAGCAGTGCCTTAACTCATTATTTTACCGGGTAGAGTCTATATCGTTGCAATGCATTGTAAATCTTATATTCCACAATTTTTTTTTCAAATCTGCATTTTTCCTATTCGTTGCAACGAATGGTTAAACATTAGTGTCTTTTAAGACTCACACATTTGTTCCTTCTATTCAAAAACTTTAATTAAACTTAACAATGCACCCTCTTTTCCTTTTAAAGTTTTAAATGTTACCGCAATGAGGAAATCACTTTTTGCTTTTAAATTGAGTGTATGCTTGGCATATTTTAATTTTGAGTATTTGCACACCAGGTCACGTTTAGTTCCAGTAAACACAACTAACTAAACCTTTTAGTGTGCGTAATAATTCAGGACGCAGGTTATTTTTTTTTTTTGAAACAATCGTAACAAGCTCATCACTTTTTGTTGTCTTTTGACTTGGTAAATATAGTACGAGCAATGACAAGTAAATTTTATATTTGATAATATAAGGTCAACAATGCTTTCAGTGCAAACTGACAAGTCTAAGCAATTAACGAGGAACGTCGAACTAATGAAACCGGGCAACTAGATATAAACTGTTTTAAATCTCACGGTATTTTTACGATTCTATTTTGATTTTTAATGAAAAAACTCATTCTTATTGTAGACATAATTCCTGTCTTTGTATATTAATAATTTAAAATCGTTAATTCATTATATCTGCGGACGAGAAATGATTGAAAATATCGTCACTAGAGACGAAAGTTAACTTTATGAGAATTTCCCTCACTTGCGATGAAAACCACGTTTTCGATGAATGTATTCTATTACAAAAGGGTTGTAGGAAACATATTTTATTAACATAATAAAAGTTGCATTTGAAAAATAATAAAGAAAAGAGAAAAGGTTGATTACGAAGAAGTAGGATACTAATTTTTATTATTAACTAATAAATGGATCTTGTGATAGTCCACAATTGGTAGATTTAGTTTTATTTCTTTAGAAATAAGCTTAACTAACATTTCTTTTATGTAATTTGTCTCCTGCGTTCCTGTTTTATATACCCTTATTTATCTCAGGGTAATTGGTGGTTTTTTTGGTTTTTTATTTCCTGTTTAGTAGTGAATTTGTGGATAAGTTAGCCGGTACAGGGGTTGACTATTTTATTTCTTTTCTGTTAATAGCTGCACTTGCCAAGTTGTTATTTTTTTTATTTCTTTCTTTTTTTACTTTTTTTTATTGGTGGCTTTTTTGTTTTGGTTTTTTTAATAAAAAATTATGGGCCTTTTTTATTGTAATGTTTACTGTTTTTGTTACACTATTTAAGCTAAGTTCAAACAATTAGATTTTTGTACCTCTTTTGCAACACCTCAATATACTTCTTATCTCTTAGGATATCCTTAGTTTGTAGCAGGTTTTTAATTAAATGTTTTTTGCTAGTGTCTGCAAAAAAACCTATTTAATAAATTTTTTTTAATCGGATCTCTTAACCTTTGGTATTGCAGAATTTGTAACGAATGTAGGCAAAATGTACTATTATTGCACTTCAAAGTAATAATTTTTTTTTTTTTATGAAAATAGTCGCAAAAAGGATAGACCTATCGTGTGGGCCGTGGACGGCCCGCACTGCGACTATTAGAAGGGGAAGAGATTATAGAAAGGAAATGATTGTGGACACGCTTTTTCAAAAGTTGCAGGTCATAGTTCTCTGGAAAAACTGATTTTGGAAGCTTATTCCATTCCGTAGAAGTCTTGTAAAAGAAGTATTCTTGATGAAGATTGGTCCTTGTAGTGTCAATCTTGAGAGTAAATGGGTGAAACTGATCAGCGTGCCGTGTTCTTCGGCCGTATGTGGCCAATGGTGGTACAAGAGTTTTTATTTCTCTGGAGCATCTGCCATGGAAATATCTGTAGAGCAATGACTGGTCTGCAACTCTTCTTCTATGTTCTAGAGGGTGAAGGGTATCTGTGAGAGTTGAGCTGTTTATCAAGCGAATGGCTTTTTTCTGAATGGAATCTAGAAGACGAAGAGAATGCCTTGGTGCTGAACCCCAAATGTGCGAGCAATACTCCAGTAGAGGTCGGATTTGAGCCTTGTACGTCGTCAATATATGATCAGGAGTAAAAAACTTTCTGGCTTTCCACAGAAAACCTAGCCTCTGGCTTGCCGACTTTGCGATGTTAGCAACATGGTCATGCCAAGACATATTATTGGACACCGTGACTCCCAAAATCGAGATGGAGGGACTTGGTTCAAGGGTATTACCGGACATTGTGATGGGATGATTTGAGGAATTCACTTTCTTGGAAAACGTACCACTTTGTGTTTTTTGGGCGTTGAACTGAACAAGATTGTTTGTTCCCCACTCGACGATTGCTTTAAGATCTCTATTAATGGAATCAACCTATTCCTACCTGAGTCTATTTGTATCATTCACCGAAAATGATCGATAGGATGTGAAAGTTAAGACAAGTGTGCTATCGTCTGCGAAACTGTAAATGGGGTTCGTGGTGGTTTCCAAGAGGTCGTTGATGTGTAAAAGAAATAAGGTGGTGGACAGGATGGAACCCTGGGGGACCCCGGCATTAGTTTTAATAGCATCAGAAGAAATACCGTCAACTGCCACATGTAAGGAGCGATCTTGCATGAAGCTCAAGAGCGCAGTTTGGTTGGGAGACCGTAGGCAGATAATTTACTTAACAATGCCTGGTGCCAAACGCGGTCAAAGGCTTTAGATATATCCAAGGCTATTGCACGGGATTCGCCAAAATTTTTAATAGTGTTTGTCCAGAGCTGAGTGACATAAGCCAGCAAATCTCCAGTAGACCGAAGCTGTCGAAATCCATATTGTCTGTCATGGATTATCTCAAATTTCTCCAGATAGTTGATAAGTTCTGTGTTAATCACTTTTTCCATAACTTTGGATATGACTGAGAGCAATGCAATAGTTTACTAATTAAAAACAGTAAAAACTGTTAATAGACGTACTATCGTAAACGTCTTTCATAAAAGGTACAATAGAATGATTGTGCCAGCCACGAGCCAATCAGCGTGCAGTCTAGGAAATACATAGTGTGGTTTGTAACCATAGACATAGGAGACTAGACTGCTGGTCTGAATGCGAAATTTGGCTCCCCTTGAGATACAGACAGTCGCTCGAGAGGTTGTTTCGTGCTTTATCTAATGGGAGGGGCTTACGCTCGAGTCTCGAACCAGACCCCTTCACTCAGTTCGCCACGAGTCCCTCGGGCGTAAACCCTCAGCACAGGACCCGCAGTCCACTCTCCTATGTCTATGGTTGTAACTGGCCACATCTAACCTAACAATTACCTAAGAATTATGGGTGTGCTGGCTATACAATTTGTTTGGTATATACTTAGTAGTGTGCATAGAAAAGTGCTGGTCCCTACACTTATGTATGTTAGTAATTAATCTTCTTCTTAAAGTGCCATGCAGTCGTTACTACGTAGGCGTCCTCCATATTCTATGTATATATATATATATATATATATATATATATATATATATATATATATATATATATATTGAGATGATATAATATTGAAGTAAAAAAATTTAATACAAATTACATAAAAATAATCACTATTACATTGAAAAAGCTCTGATCGAGAATCTCAAAAGATCCATTAGAAAGGTTTTTAGACAAAGATGAATAGAGACATGAAATATTAACTGTTAAATATCAAGTCTATGTATTAATTTAATATAATAGCTGTAAATTTTATGTATCTTTGTAAGAATAATGTTAATTTGGGTGATTTAATAATTTTATAGCATCAGAAAACTTGCTTGTCAAAAGGTAATATTGTAGAAAGGATATTTTCTTTAATTTGACCGCTACAGAGACAGGAAGTATACCAAAATAATCCAGGTGGTCTCCCTTATCTGAAAATAGCAATATCGGTTAATATTAAGAAAAACAAATTTTGAAAGAAATTAATAATTATGAGATACCCTGTATAGTATAAGTATTTGAAAACGACTACCAATACAAAGAATCTTCCAAAACTTTGGTAATTTATAGAGAATTGTCATTGCCAACCCTGAATTAACATTATTTATTTAACAAAATATGTAAAGATTATAACATAGTTTATCGAGTAATCATAATAATTTGATTTCTATTTAATTTAAAGTTATAATGTAAAATACAGAAGTATTAAACTTTACCTTATTAAGAAGATTTTGTAGTTTGAAATTAATTACCAAAAAATTCAATGATTTAATTTGTTTTCATAATTTGAAGTCATAGCCTTCTGAGATTTTAAGATTCATATAAATATGTTAGCAAGGAGATCAGGGTCAGTCCTAGGCATTCCATGGCCCAAATAGTGTAATTCTTGTGTGTTTTCTTAACAAAAGTGACGGCCATTGTTTGCTAAAAAATTAATTAATTTGTGAAGTACATCAACTTGAAAATAACACAACTGTTATTCACATGTTTGGATACAGTTATTAAGTATTTTTATTCTATTTGAATAGTATAGTTTGAAAAGAAACTTTTGTGATAAAAAAACCTCTCCAGAAAGGAGACGGTCATTTTTGAAATCGCCATATTTGAAATTTATAACAATGCAGTTATAGTTAAAATTAAGAAACTCTACGTTTTAAACAACAGTGTTAGTGAGCAGACTTACCATTGATATGAAGATATGGAGTAATTTGACTAAGGTAACATTTTTTAAACTTAAGTGAGAAAGAATTTCTGTTCCTCAAGATTTATCAAGTCGCCTGTGAGTAGCACTTCACACATAAATCACAGATCATTAATATTGACATATTTGACACAAGACAAATATTTAAGCGTTGCCAAATCTTGTGATACACAAGACAGACTTTCTTTAAACGTTGCCACTTTTTTTTTTAATTTCCATAAATTTTCGTTCTAATAACTTTTAGTAAAATTCATTTGTTTTAAAAACGTATTAATTAAAAATAAAAAAAGAATGTAATTTTAAAGTAAAAATTTAATTAAGTATAAATTATAATTTGTAAATTTAAATAGTGTGAAAGTGTATGCGTGGTTGCATTATTTTAGTTTATTTATTTGTATACCTTTTAATACTTTCCATGTTTATTTTATTTTGTTAAAATCTTAGTATTAATAAACAAGTTAATCATTTCATGTCAATAGTCCTTATTAAATTGAACTTCACTGGAAACAAAGGGATCTCAGCTCTAGATAGTAATAATAATAGTTTTAATAATAAAAAAGAAATTTTTTTTTTTCTGTTTTTTTATTATATAAAAAACAAATGGCGCCCAAGGTACGTTAATTTTTATTTGTTTATTTTAAAAGTAACGAAATCATATTTTACAAACCATTTATTTTACAACAATATTAATTTTTCTTTATATGGGTACAACTTTTAGAATCGATAAAGAAACATTCTGGTATTCTATATTGATGTTGTATTCGATATAAAATATTTCGTTACAATATATATATATATATATATATATATATATATATGATCCGAAGTCTTTAATTCCCGTCCAATGTCAGATGTTGCGCAACCAAGATAACTTCTTACGACCAATACCTCTTTTGCCTTCAATTTTCCCTTTTAATATTAGCCGTGGAAACTCATATCTGTCTCCTCTTATTATGTGTCCAAAATATGCGATTTTCTTCTTTTTGATTGTCTCGAACAGTTCTCTGTCTTCTAGTTTTGCTCTTCTAATGACTTCTTTGTTTCTGACTCTCTCAACCCATGATATTTTAAGCATTCGACGAAGGGTCCACATTTTAAATGCTTCGAGCTTGTTAATTGATAAAGCCTTAAGAGTCCACGCTTTCATGCCATATAAAAGAACTTACGTAGACGCAAAAATGCGGCTCTCGCTTGTTTTATACGGCACCTAATCTCCACCTCCGGGTCCCACTTATCATTCAAGTAGAAGCCTAGGTATTTAAATTTCCGTACTTGTTCTATATGGTTAATCTAAAATTTGACCCAAAATGTACTCTCTCTCTCTCTCTTTCTTCAGTCCATAACCCTTTTCCAGGGTGTAGTGACATAAATTTGTTACGCTTGCAATGACTTCGCGCCAGCGCTTTCTATCTTGGGAAGATCTCATTGCTTCATGCATCCCTTGTCCCGTCAAGGTTTTTGTGCGGTCTAATATTCATCGTGTCACCGATCTTTTTCTTGGGTGGAGGCCTTGTACCTTGCCTTTTACTATGAGTCGTTCTATATGGTCGTACCTCCTTGCCAAGTGACCTAGATAGCGCTGGTTTATTATTTGGTATAGCCCGGTCTTTATACCGAGTTGTTAAAAAATAGAGTCGTTTGTGCAGTGGGCTGTCCATGGTATTTGCAATTACTGGAAGACGCTATTGACCCTGCCTTGACTGATATGTAATAGAAAATAATCCACAGTAGACGAAGATCATTTTTATTTTCAACAGGACGGTGCTCCTCCGCATTATGCGGCGATTGTTCCTCAGTATTTAGACCAACGTTTTTCACGGAATTGGATTGGTCAAAAAAGCAGCATTAAATGGCCTTCACGATCACCAGACTTATCTCTTCTTGATTTCTTTTTGAGAAGACATCTGAAAAGTAAAATATATAAAACACAACCAGCGTCGTTGAAAGATTTGCGTCAAAGTGCCGTCAAATTACTCCGAAAATTCTTCGTAATGTGCGTGAATGTTTTGAACAAAATCTTTATTATTGTATGAAAGCGGGTGGTCATCAGTTTAAACGTTTAATCAAGTAAATATTAAGCAAGCAACTGAAATAATTGGAATTTTAACTTGTAATTTTTTTTAAAGTATTGAAAGGAAAGACTATTGCAAAGAAAATTATCAGAGCTTTCAAGAGACATCTTATTCGACCTCCAATGCCATTTAAAAATTTTGTGGTAATTCTTACCCTCGCTTAGGGTTGAAAGTAGTGGAGTCAAAAATATTGAAAAAGAGTGTCCTTCTTTAATCAAAAATCGACGGGTTTGAGCATTTTCTAAAATGTTGACGAGGTTCCTGCAAATGGCATTTATTCGTTTTCGGTTGCCCACCCCGTAAAGCCACGCCTTTTTCCCGTAGGTGTAGACAGAGACCACTTGCTTTCACTTGCTATGGTTCTTACTTATACATACTCGCTGGTTGTTGGTACTCTTGACCTAGATATGTTCGCCGAGGTCGACCTCCACCGACTTGTCCATTATCACTCGCCTCATAAATTTGTTTCGCCAATCTTCCTTCATCCATTCTTTCTACGTATCCAAACCATCTAAGCATTCCTTTATCTATCTTTGTAACCACATGTTCTTTTACACCACATACATTTATTATGTACATAAAGTAATAAGTAACATAATTTTTTATTAATTATGTGAAATTAAGTAGATATTTTTGTCAGCGTATATTTTTGATCTTTATTCTTATTGTAAACTTTAACGTCAACTGTTATTAAAAATCGGGCCTCCCTAACACTTTTAGTTTGCGTTGTTCTGTAACCCAATAATATGGCATAACCTCGTAGCAAAGCTTTTAAAACTTTTCTACAACTTTGACAGATTTCTGCTAATCACAAACATCGTTAAAAGAAACCAATAACGCAGAATTTTTGACACTGATCAAAAAAATTGATTTTTGTAATGCAATAAATCATTGCGAATGGTGATGAGGATAATATTATGGAAATATTGTGTCAAAAAGGTTGGTAGGGTAAAGACGCAAATGATGTTATTTAAACGATACGTTGAGCGAATAATAAACGCCGCGATAACTAGTTAATAGCATAATACCTTTTATCTGTTATCCACTATTCCATTCAGTGGTGCTACTGTTGATATCATATTTTCTGAGAAATATGTTGTTAATGCTAAAATAATGATCCCGGCAATAGTCATTTTCATTATCCATTCGGGCGTGAGGAATTTAGCGAAATCCATTTTGCCACAATTCCGAGTCTCTAACTGAAGATGGGAAAATTCATTCTTCTACGCCACTCAGTGACGTTCTAATTCCACTCTAAGACATTCCGAAGTCGACTATGACGAATTAACCCTTTAATCGGATGTCTAAGTTAGACGGAAACGAAAAGATCCATACGACATGGCCTTTAATTTATTTAACCCTGTCTCGAAAGAAATCCCAAAATGATTAATGGCGCTTGATAAAAATTGTTCAATACCAACCTTAGAAAAAAAAACAGTACTAGGGACGGACGGGCAAGAAGAATACGTTGATTATAAAAATAAAAAAAAATACATATGTCTTGATCATTTTTATTATTAATTTTGTACTTGTAATCTTTGGAAATTTGCACATAAATAATTGAGTACGAAATTTTATTTGTTTATTAACGACATTTTATATTTAGGACAAAATATTTAACAATGCCAAATATATACAAGCTATAAATCGGAAAACAAAAAAAAAGTATTTCAATTTTCAATTTTCCTTCACAAAAATTATTCTAAAGATAAAGCATAAAGATCCAAATTTACATATATAAAGTCACGCCTTTTTCCCATAGGGGTAGGCAGAGACCACTTCCTTCCACTTGCTACGGTTCTTACACACATCTTTTGCTTCCTCTACTTTCATCAGCGCTCTCATACATGCTCGTTTGGTACTCTTGACCTGGCCTTTCTTCAAAACAACGTTGATCTGATCGAGATATGTTCGCCGAGGTCGACCTCTACCGACTTGTCCATTCACACTCGCCTTATAAATTTGTTTCGTCAATCTTCCTTCATTCATCCTTTCTACGTGTCCAAACCATCTAAGCATTCCTTTATCTATATTTGTAACCACATCTTTTTTTACACCACAGCGTTCTCTTATCTCACTATTCTTTACTTTCTCCAACCGAGTTACTCCGGCTATACTTCTCAGACTACTCATCTCCGCAGCATTAATCCTATTTTCATGCTTCTTTTGCCAAACCCAACATTCACTACCATACATAAGTGTAGGAACCAACACACCTTTTTGCACCGCCAGACGTGCCTTTTTTGACACTTTCTGGCTATTCATAAAGCTATGCAGTGCCCCATTCCTTTGTTTTCCTGCTAACACCCTTCGCTCAATGTCACTGTCATAGTTTCCATCTCTAGTAAACTTTGAACCCAAGTACACAAATTCATTTACTTGTTCCACTCTTTCTTCCTCAATTTAAACTCCACAGTTTGTCATGCTTTCTTCTCTTTCAAAAACCATTACTTTCGTTTTGCTTACATTTATTTTCATCCCCTTGATTTTTAGGGCATCATGCATATCTTTTACCATCGACTGCAACTCCTCTTTAGATAACGCTAATATGACTTAATCATCGGCGTAAAGAAGGCATTCGATTATCAAATCATTCATTTTCAATCCATACGCACTCTCTTTCAAATCTTTTAAACAATGGTCTATGTATAAGTTAAAAAGCCATGGCGAAGCCACACATCCCTGTCTTACACCTTTACATAATATGTATTTGCCAATCTTAACATTTTACCTACCGATTTATTCTGACCATAGTTAGTACGATGAAAAGAGATTTTAAAGATTTCTTTACTTCTCGTTTTGTTTGAATTTGCATTAAACCCTCTACGTAAAGTTTCCAATTAATATCTTCTAAAGAACATGTTATAAAATATTTACTCTATAGTACCATCATATAGTACTTATAATTGTTTTACTAAAAAAAATAAGTTGTAGACTATCTCTGGGGGGATATCTTAATCTCTTAGATTAGGTTAGGTTAAACCGGTGGTTCGGAGTGAACCCACTTAGGCCTTTTGGCCCATTGTAATACCGTGATGAACGGTGGTGCCTTTCCCCTCTACCGTGAGAACCAGTTGGAACTTTTAATAAAAAGTGTAATGTCTTTGATGCTAACTATGTTGAGATCAGATAAATCATCAAAGTTCGGTTGTCCCAGTATAAAAACGCCGTTTTCTGCCTAGGACAGAAAAGATGTACTATTGTTTCTTGTTATTTCTCATCGTGACAGCTTCTACAGAAGTCGTGTCGTAGCTCTGCGATTCCCATGCACCGTGCATGGGATCTACCTGCCCAGTCTCCTGTTATGGCCGCGATCGTATTTTCAATGGACTCCCTGGATAGAGTTAAAACATCATTAGTTCGACGTAGATCTAGTTTAGGTCACATCTGTTTCGATGATGTGCATGTGGGTTCATTTTGGCACATTAAGTTGGCTTTTTTAACTACTTTGCTGTGCAGGAGGAACCGGCAATTTTCAATCGGTACTCCTTGCTGAAATGAGACAGATACAGCTGGAAGGGTGGTTCCCTCTCTTGCAAGCTCGTCTGCCTCACAATTGCCTGGTATGTCCCATATACCCAGACAATGTGAACTCTTAACTTAGTTGCTAGCTCATTCAGGGCAGCATGATATTGCACCGCTGCCCTAGAAGTCAAGAAGACTGAGTTTAGTAATTTGATAGCAGCCTGGCTGTCGCAAAGAGTGGATATCTCTTTGAACTTTTGTTCGCAGATAGCTGCCTCGGTAATGGCTGTCATTTCGGCTTGATACACAATACAGTAATCAGGCAAAAGAAACGACAGGCTAAGTGAGGGGTCTTTTAAGAAGACACCGCAACCTACTCTCCCCTCTAGTTTAGAGCCGTCCGTATAAAATACTGCGCCTCTTTATCTCTTAATCTTTTAGTTTGATCCAACTCAAGGAAATAGTTTAAATCAGTTCGCGGACTAATTTAGCCTAAATTTCCACCTAATTTAACTTAATTAAACTTAACTAACTAGTAGTTGAGAGCCAAGTATTTTTAAAAAAAAAAAATATACTAAAAAAATGGAATCACCAAACCTTGAGCAAATCGAAACCGTAACTATGAATGTTAATACATATAAAAAAGAGCATGCACCAATGTTATCTTTGACTTTTGAAATAATAAAAAATATAAAAAATTATTAACTAGTTTAATAAATGGTATAAAAGAAAAAAATGCAACAAGGTAATAAAAACAAACAATAAAAAACAAACCATTCCGTTCCTGGTTTTCTGCATTCTATATCTGATATACTATTCTCAAACAGACAAAGCAAATAAATCTTAACCTTACTTCTTAATAACACTGCTTTTTTGTATTTGTCACTTTATGTTTAGTTTATTTTCTATTAATATTATGTTTTTAAAAACAAACAGACCGAGCAGATAAATCTCAACCTCACTTCTTAATAACACTACTTTTCTGTATTTGTCACTTTATGTTCAGTTAATTTTTTATTAATATTGTTACGATATTAACTCCTTGAGTTCGGTAATTCTAAACTTTCAGTACAATAACTTACAATGTTTATTCTAATATTTCTACACAACAAATGTTATTTTACAAATTACCTAAACATTCACAACTGTATAACACTTTATAATTACTTCAAAATACTTGACTTTAAACTAACTTCAACTTCAATTTCCCAAAACCTCGATCTACGATCCCGTTTAAATACCTGTAAATCAATGTTCTTGAAGAATCGACTCTATTTGAAATATGGTCCAATAATTTCGAGAATCGTCCTGTGTCTTCTATTACTTGCCGCTAATTGTGATCGATGCACTGCCCATGTAGCAAAGTAAATTCTATAGGGTTTGCATAAACAGCTACAAGATATATCTTATAGGATACTAAAATTCTCCTAACGGTCTACAAAACAATTAAATGATCCTTATACAACCAAAAAGGTCCCATTTTTATACAACAGTTTGGTAATACAAGAGTTCTATTAAAAGTTTATACAACTCTTATGCCATTGTTTTATATTCATTTATGCAACTACTATAAAAAAGCATTTTATTTTTTAGTGAAGAATATTAGAACCAAATTATATTTTAATTTAAAAGTGCATTTTATTGTAAAAATGGAGACTTATTAAAACTACTTGGGCCGCTTGCGCGGACATCGGTAGTAAAAATTATAAAATCATTTGAAAGGTTTGTATAGCACAAATTTTGATGCGCCGCAAATTTTACTGATAGATTGTAGGTATATGTTCGGCAAAAAAAATAAATAATGGTTAAGTTTCAAGTAGAAACTTAAAAAAATAAAAAATCGTAAAATTACCTTATTTTAAGGATTTTAATAGTTTATGACAATTCTTTTACAATATAATTCTCTAAATAATAATAAAGTCACATTATTCAATTTAGTTCTATGTTTCCAATCAATTGCTCATAATGGCGGCGATAGCCGGTACAAGAGTTCCTTATTTAAACATGGCGATTTATAATACAACAATTTTATCCCAAAGAAATGCCTTAAACAATATTTCATTGTAAAATGAAACGGTATACGATAAAACTGTTTTATAAAGAAAAATATTTAGGCACTATACAACTATTTTTGACAAGTAATAATTATATTGAGATTCGCAAAAAGTAGAGGTTGCCTAATCTTATAATGTGGTTACAAGAATTTTTCATACGACCACGTATAAAAACACCATAAAGCACACTGCGCTGATTCTAATTGGCACACACTAATGTCATACAATAAGCTTTTGCCGGACACTTTATTTGCATTTGTCACACACTATGTTAGGGACAACAATTCGGGCACTATCCTCGTATTCAAAATTAGTCGAAACTAAAATTTTCAAAACCGAAAACTTTTAAACTGCATAGATTAATTTTAAATATTTTGGACTTGCTTGCTATCGTCTCAGGTTAATAAGGGTAGAAACTTAAAAAAAAAAAGCTGTTAAAACTCCAGTGTTTGCTTTAGCAACCGGATAAATAAAAAATAGAGGCAACGGCAAAATTCCCTCTAGATCTGCATAGAGCTGCTATTAAGTTTATAGCTCTTTGTCAGGAAAAGTTTTACGATCGTTCGGTTTTGTACCAAAGAGATGCGACGCGACTAAATCGATTTCTTAGTTGCTCTTTCATTTGTGTTGCGTTGTTCGTAAGATCTTATAAGGTGCTACGTTACTTATTAGTGGACGAAAATATTTTAATTTTTCTGAACCAAAGGGTAAAAAAAAAAGTATTGGTTTACCCCCAAAAATCAAAATCGCCAAAACCATGTGCGCTGCACTTTTCATGGCCCCACTCGTCGATGGGCATGATTTTTCGGATGCAGAGGATATAGTGTAAAGCAGATCAGTAGATTCTGCCTTTTATTGTAAAAAATGTAGAATTTACCTCTGTTTAAAATTACACGTCAAGACAATTTATGAACGATGTTTAAAATCGAATATTAATCAAACTGATTCTTCTAAATAAAAAATAATTTTTTTTTGTAATATTATACAATTTTTTTTGTTCTGCATACATACATATAGTCACGTCGTTCGCTTCTACGTTCATTAGCGCTTTCTTATATGCTCGTCGGTTTCTGGTAGTCTTAAAATGGTCTTTTCTTAAAACAATTTTGATCCGATCGATATACCTTCGCCCGAGTCAACCTTTACCGACTTGCTCATTCACACTCGCCTTATAATTAATCTACTTCCATTCATCCTATTTAGTGGTTTAAATCATCTAACCATTTCTTTATCTACTGTTGTTACCACATTTTCACACCACAGCGTTCCCTCATCTCAAAATTCCTTACATTATCCATCAGAGTCACTCTGGTTATACTCTCAGAATACTCAACAGCGTAGATCTTACTTTCATATTCTTTTGCTAAATTTAATATTTACTACCATGTGTAGGAACCAGCACTCCTCTATGCACAGCCAGACGTGCCTATTTTGACACTTTTTGACTGTTTATAAAGTTATGCAGTGCCTCATTCATATATTTTCCTTTCAACACCATTCGCATAATGTCACTGTCATACTTTCCATCTCTCGTAAACTTTGAACGCAAGTATACAATTTCATTTACTTGTTGCACTCTTTCTCTCCTAATTATAACTTTACAGTTTGTCATGCTTTCTTCCCTTTCAAAAACCATTCCTTTCGTTTTGCTTACATTTATTTTCATCCCTTTGATTTTCAGGACATTATGCATAATATTAACCATCGCCTGTAACTCCTCCTCAGATGACGCTAATATGACTTGATCAGCGGCGTAAAAAAGGCATTCGACTATCAAATCATTCATTTTCAATCCATACGCACTCTCTTTCAAATCTTTTAAACAATCGTCTATGTATAAGTCAAAAAGCCATGGCGAAGCCACACATCCCTGTCTTACACCTTTTTTGATGTTAAACCAGTCTGTCTAAGCTCCGTTTATCCTGACACAAGCAGTGGAATCCTCATAATGTGATTTTAGTGCTCGTATTAAACTAGGACTCAGGAATGAAAGGGGCCAAAGATAAGCTCAATTCTACCTTGAAAATTACCTCGCAATCGCAAACACCATGTTCGCTTAGCATCCACGGCGTTTATATACTTGGACCTCACGGAACGGTCACATACAATAGGCTAAATTATCCACTGTTCTGCATGTCATGGGGGATTCCCGCTCATTTAATATTAATTACTAGTGCTAATGTGCGAATTGACAGCATGCTGTCAGCTGAAACAAAATTGGAAATATGAGTTGGTCAGGGCTGTATACTATCCCCTATGCTCTTCAACGCTTACTCTGAATTCATTATGCGACAGGTGCTGGACAACTGGGAAGGAGGTATAACTATTGGTGGATTAAGCTCTCCAGCTCTCCTGGCAACCACAAAAGCCAAAATATTAGCTCTCCTTAATATCTTAAAAGAAACTAGCGAGGCTAACGGCCTCAATTACAACAAGACCAAAGTGATGATTATAGGCAGAGAACATAACAACCATCCTCAAAAATCCCAAGTTGGAAGCTGTCAAGTGCTGCAGAACTTTGTATACCTCGAATCGTTAATTGAAAACACAGGCAGCAGCGAAAAAGAAATCCGCCGGCGCATTCAACAGGCCTGACTAGCCATGACAAAACCCAATAGAATATGGCATGACACTAATATCACCAAAACAACTAAAATATCTCTGGAACGAAACCCTAGTTTTTACATCTTTCTGTACGCGTCAGAGACGTGGACTAACAAACAGGCTGATCGCCATCGTATAGATAACTTTAAGATGTGGTGCTGGAGGAGAATGCTGCGGATTCCGTGGAAAGCACATAGAACGAAACTCTCGGTTCTAAATGAGATTGGTAATCCAAGGCGCCTGTCCTCCATAGTATTGAAGCGTGCCCTGTCATTTTTTTGGCACATTCACAGGAATGACAAAATGTAGAAACTAGTTGTGCAGGGCCATCCCCCCACTGATCGACGACGTGGTCGATCTCCTACACGCTGGGTGAATCTAACAAAGATGTGCCTTGGTCTAAACGTCAGCGAGGCTTCCGAGCTGACTTCTAATCGGATGAGATGGGAAAACACCGTTAGGAAAGCAATCGACAAACTATATATCAGTAATGCCTCGGCCAATACCAGCAACAACTGCTAATAAAATGAGTTCACAACACATCTGACAAGATATTATGACTGTCATATAAGTACATCATATAATTCGTGTCATCACTACAGACTGATAAGAAATAAGCGGCAAAAATACTCATTAATTATAATAATTTTGTAACAATTTTGAGCTCAAATTTTTTAATAAATTAATTTTTTACCAGCAGGAGAGTTCGTAGTCAAATTTTTTTGATTCTTGAGTATTTTACGTTAATATTTTTTTTTTTAAAACTAGGAATTTAAAGATTTCTCTTAAGTTTTACTATGGTCAGACAGTAAAATCGTGACTCTAGTACTTAAATTAAAAGATTTTTGAAACTGGTTAAACTTAAACGAACTTACAATAACATCTTGCAAAACTGCAGATTATTTAGAAAGCAAGATAATAAGTTAAGTATATTTGATACAGTTAAATAACAATCATTTTAACCTGAAAATATTAATAACTGCTTTAAGTGTTTTTATCAAGTCATTACATGACATTTAAGACGCCATTTATGACAATGATACTGTATTGTCAGTAAAAAATTTGACTTTGTCAGTTTTCAATATCCAAATGTAATTTTAGATAATTTATTTTTAATTTTTTTTTTATCTAAATTAATATGGAGATTTCCTTTAAAACGGGTCATTCGCGTATATTCAACAAAAATACTACGAGACTACGATCAATTAAAAGAAAGTTAAAAACCACCCGTGCGATTAATGCAGAACGACAAGAAACACAAAAACAACCCCCTCAAAAACTGACTACCTTGAAAGAAGCACGCAGGTTTATGATAGATTGCTTTAAATCCGTAAAAACCAATGAAAATCATGCATACACAGTTGCTGACAATCTTATAGAAGCAGATTATAGGGGTTTGTATAAAAAATCCAATTTAGTACACAGTCTAGCAAGCAAGAATATTTTCTCGATCTTTTTTAGAACACAGTCTAGCAAACAGGAAAATATTTTTGACTTTTTTTATTTGTAACGGACATAAGCATTATTTACAAGGTGTTAATAAAAGCTTGTGGATTTTCTTACCGGCTATGACTTAAAGTATATTTCACGAATATACGGCGGCTTCGGATTATCGTTAGAAACTCGTTAACCAGTATTTAACAGTACATTTAAGAAGTACGAAAGTAAATTTCCCTAATATTTTTAAACAAATTTATTGTACATAAAAAGAGAGGTAGGTAAGTAATCCTAACAAATTTCACTAATTAACTAAGCTATTACTCTCTAATTTGGCTTGTTGATTAATTTTTGTGTTTTTATGTTTACTAGCCCAAACCAATACCACAACAATTAGATTTTAAGAAAAGTAATTAGTAATCCTTAATTATCATTGTAGTGGGTATAGTACCGATTGTAATTGCAAGTAGTGTATGTATACCTAATTGAACGCGAAAATGCCACGAAGTGTTTTAGATGTAGATGCATTAATATTTAATGTACACGCTTATTTTACTGCGAGAAAGAATAATTAAGGTCCGTTGCTATCAGTTTTATCTATATACGTAAGCGTGTGTGTGATGCGAACGAAAATATTTCATTTTCACAGTATTGCTTCAAGCTGGAATTATCGATAGCTAAAAAGCACGAAAGAGAAAAAATGTACAAAGTGGATAAAGTAAAACTCCGTTATGGATATCGTGTGCTAAGACTTCTACCTTTTCATTGCCAATTTAATCCCATTAAGTTTATTTGGAGAATATGTAAAACTGATTATGACAATTACATTGGATCTAATGGTTACAGTGATAAGGCTGTTTTGAAAAATGTGTCACAAAATGTGAAAATTTAATTGAGGAATGATGTGTTCGTGAAAACCGCATCGAAGCATTAATCCTGTTATCATTTACAATTCGAATGAGGATATGGACGGCAGTGATTCCGATTATGATGACCATAAATCTGATGCTTGATAATATCGTAAGTACTAACTACATGATTAAAAAAATTTATTAAATTTGTACCAATAATTTATTTTCGTTGCATTCCCTTGTAACATGATTAAATATGTGCCTATTGCTAACCAAAAAACTTATCGAGAGCCACATCAACGATTTCTGTTCACAATAAAGTAAAAAATAAATATAAAACTTAAAACCTACCAAAAGCATATTAATAAACAAGAAATTTTCGGATTTAAATCTTAGGGGAATTTGCTAATTTACCTCTTATTACAGTGCGCCCGTTAAGTCGATGCCTTGGTGACTAATCCGAAAATTCAAATTGGGTTTTCGTTTTCAGTTAACTTTAATTCGATTGTTAAAAGCCGTTTTTTTATTTAAGTAAGTCTTATTTTTAAGGATTTGTTAATTAGTCTTTTTGTGAAGTAGTCAGTTAGACTTTATTATTTGGGGAAATTTTCCAAGCTTTAAGTGAGGTTTTCTATATACAAGGTAATTTAGTTGAATTATTTATATTAATAGTGGAGTGTTTGACAAAAATTTGTTCATCCCCCTAGTATGGATACCATTTTGCAAACATAAGGAGTTCCAAGGAATTAATTTACAGTCAAGGTCGAGAAATTATTTATATTTTTAATACAAGTTTATGCAAACCGAAAAAAAACAACAAGCTCTTACACTCCCTCCAAGCAATCTACAAGAAAGAGTAGTTAAGCTTATGGAATTGGAAGGTTAAACAGGCGACTACCACGACGAAATGAACTCCAAAAATTTTACGTATAGGTTACGTAAATGGTTATTACTAATGCTTTAAAAAAATGCGTTTTAGTGATAGATAATGCCTCCTACCACAATAAACAGGTTTATCCTTTTCCAAACTTTTCATGGAAAAAAGTAGCAATGAAGCAATGTGTAATGGAGCGAGGTATATTATACAAAGCCAATGATTTAATAGCTGAATTATATACATAAATTAATACGCCTATACCGGCTTAAAAAATATATATTGTTGACACGCTTCCAGCGAAACATGACATTTTAACACAGCGTTTACCACCATACCATCCGGAGCTGAACCCCATTGAAAAAATATGGTCACTAGTAAAGAATGAAGTAGCAGCCTGCGATGCCTGTAAAAAAAAAATGTCAGCAAGTAAAAATTTAAAACTGGCAAAACATTTGCGCCCACGTAGAGAAGATTGAAGAGTATATTTAAAGAAAGCACAATATGGATGAGGTGCAAGAATTAATAATAAATGTTTAAGAAGACTCCTACCAGTTCAATTGTTTCAATTTCTCGGAATAAAGGTCTGAATTTTGTCAATTTTTATATATTTTTTGACTTTCATTTAACAACGATTCGACATTGTTTTTTTGTCATCCTCAAGTTAAAAGTAAATACTTAAATAATTAAAATAATATGTGTAAAAATATTTATAATACATGTGAATACAGTATTCCATTTATAAACATTCCATTTATATTTTCAGTTCTGTGTTTAATTAATGTTCATGAAGGTATGTGATTTCATTGTTAACCAGAATAGTTTATTTTTGATGTTTTTATCTTTCCTAAATACAATATATTGTTTAAAAATTATATTACATAAGCTATAGTGTATATTTCTGGTAGCAGTGGACTATAACAGTTTTACAAATCGATTCAGTCGATGTTTTCGGTTTTCACTTAAAACTTTTGTTACTTTTTCCAGTAGGTGCGACGCGCACATATTTTCAATGACATAGATTGTAAGAAAATTCACAAGCTCTAATAAAACGTTAACAGAACATTTTTTGTATTCGTTAAACTAAAAGAAAATGCTTTTAAAGAAATATATGCACTTATTTACGTACTTTAAAATTGTCTGCAATATTATTTTAACATTTAAATTTTAATCTGCCTTTTCTTTATCAACAAATAATAATATGCATTATACAGGGTGATTTATTAAGAATGGGCAATCATTGAACTGAAGATATTACACACCAAAATATGGCGATTGAGCTTAACATGTCTTATAAAAATGTTGCAGGTTTACGAGATACAGGGTATTTAAAGTTGGAATTTTAATTTGAAATTTCTTAATAATTTTGTTATTTTAAGCAGCATCGTCTTGATAATTGGCTTGGCGACTCTATGTTTTTTGGCTTGAAAATTACGAATTTTATGCTGAATTTAGCACTATTTATACAGGGCGTTAGTTACACCCTGTTACTTAGGTAAATTATAATTTATCTCTTTTACCTAATGAGTTATGGCTAAAATGACTAGAAAATCTAAAAATCAGTTTAATTTTAAATAAAAAAAGTACTTTTGTTTATTTTAAGTAACTTTATCAGTTTTTGAGTTATTTGTATTTTAAACATTCAATGAATTTTGTTTATTGTGAAATGAATTTATTCCTTTAAATGACTACTATACGGGGTAACAACAGTAAAGACAACAAATAACAATCAGTAACAGTAATGAAAAAAAATTCAAAGTAAATGCTTAAAATTCCCGCCTTTTACTTCAATACACTTTGTTAGGCGTCTCCCTGAAGATCTTTGAATATTAAATAACATTTGTCGATTATTTTTAATAATATTAGCAGCTTCTTGAATTTTCTGTCGTAATTCTTCGATGGAATTAACTGTATCTTTGTAAACCATGTCCTTTATTTGTGACCATATTAAGAAGTCTAGAGGTTTTAAATCTGGACTTCTAGGTGGCCAAACAAATTCACTGCCGGTGAGGAAAATGTTCATTCAGGTATTGCCGTACTGGCAGAGAAAAATGTGGCGGCACCCCGTCTTGCATAAACCACATGTTCCGCCTTATGGCTAGTGGTACATATTATAATAGTGTGTTTAACTGTTGTTCAAGGAAGTATAAATAGAGGGTCCCGTTCAGATTATTAGGAACTTCAAAAGGACCAATAAAAAAACCAGATATCACACCAAATATTTACCTTGAATTCATACTGAAAATGTCGTTCCTTTTACCAAACGATTGTTTTTTCAATTGGAAACACCTCGTCTAGTAAAGGTCGCCTCATCGGTGAAAAGGAGGTAATTAAAAAATCCTGGTTTTTGTTTTGTTAATCTAGCATAAATTGAGCAAACTGTAGGCGAACTGGTAAATCCTAAGGTAGCAAATTTTGGACACGATTATAGTGATATGGACAGAGATTCTCTTTCTTTAAAATTCTCCAAATGGACGATTGGCTTATTCCTGTTGCCGCACTTAACCAACGAGTACTGAGATCTGGATTTTTCGAAATACGAACTAAAACCTCTTCTTTATCATCGACGTTGATATTTTTTGGAGCACCATTTAAGCTTTTGGGACGAAAACACCCTGTTTCATCTAGGCGCGTATAAATACGTCTGAACAGTTTGTGATTGGGTTGTCTTCGATTTGTGTATAATTCTAGGTAAATACCTTCTGGCTGCACCAAGTCCGCTATAATTTGACTGAGCAAAAACACAAATATTACGCATTTCATTTTTTGAAAATAATTATGTCGTGGCATTTTCTTATTTTACTACAAATAATACATTCTTACTTGGTAACAGTAAAATTTTTAAATATTTCTTT
Source organism: Agelastica alni (assembly GCA_950111635.1). Taxonomy (NCBI): domain Eukaryota; kingdom Metazoa; phylum Arthropoda; class Insecta; order Coleoptera; family Chrysomelidae; genus Agelastica; species Agelastica alni. Next base: position 27,382,355 of record OX467712.1, read on the forward strand.
AAACGAAAAACTGATAAGTTCTGACAAAAGCCTACTTGAAAAAAAGTCAATGTAATAACGGTGGTTTAGGAGTCTTTACGCTGAATGTTTAAAATGCAAATAACTAAAATACTGAAAGAGTTACATGAAATAAACAACAGTACCTTTTTTATTTAAAATTATACTGCCTTTTGGATTTTCTATTCATTTTAGCCATAATTCATTAGGCAAAAAAGATATGTTGTAATTTACCTATGTAACAGGGTGTAACTAACGCCCTGTATGAAAAGTGTCAAATTCAGCATAAAATTCGTAATTTTCATGCCAAAAAACATAAAGTTGCCAATTTTCAAGACTATGCTGCTTAAAATCACAAAATAATTAAGAAATTTCAAATTAAAATTCCTACTTTAAATACCCTGTATCTCGTAATCCTGCTACAGGTAATTCTTCTTTGATTTTTCTTTGATTTTTTTTTTGTAAATTACAAATGCATGCAAATTTTAAACTCACAGTGAACAAAATTATTATAAACCTTGATATTATAAGGATAAAGTTCTTTAATTTATGCTTATTTATGCCGAAAACTGGAGAGCTAAAGTTATTAATTTTCCTGTGCGTGCATTAACTTGTATGCAAGTAAAAACTGTCTTCTGAAATATGTTTACTCCAATAGTAACTCATGCAGTGATAAAAATAAAATGTGTGCTTTGGGGCACGTGCAAACATAAAGTGCTTTGTTAAAGTCTAAATGACTTTAATTAAACTTATTAATGCATCGCCAAGGTTGGATACCAAAAGTGACCTCAGGCTTTATTATTTGCTTATAAGAAAGCAGTGACAATTTGAAATACACATTGAGAAACAAATACATTTGTTTAAATGTTAAATATATCTCTCCCTTCAGTCGATGTCCGGTTTCAGACGTCGTGACCTCTTAAATGTATGCCCGGGACAGTCATGCTTCTCCAGGTTTCTCTGTCTTCAGCAGTCCGCATCACTTCTTGTATGGAAAGGTTTGTCCAGGATTTTATTTAATCGATATATCTGTTCGGTGATCTTCCTCTCCGGCACCTTTCGCCAACTTTCCCCTGAATGACCTGTTTTTCTAACCCATCTCTCCGAATGAAATGGCCAAAGTATTTGGGGGTGTTTCTTTGGATGTCAAGATATGGATATCAAGAATCTGCCCAGTAACAGTACTGCATCCGATATGAACAACTCATGTATCAGTTCTTTGATGACTTTAAAAAGATTCAGCTGGTTGTTATCAAACCTTCACCTAAATAACAACACTTTAATGGGAAAAAAAGGGAACCAAATTATGATAAACTTTGTAAAGTTAGACCATTGTTAACACCTTTGAATGATAGTTTGAAAGTGCATGACACCCACTAGAGAACTTTAAATTGATGAATCAATGATTAAGTTCAAAGGCAGGATTAGTTTAAAACAATATGAACCAAAATAACCAATTTAAAGGTAATACAGAGTATGGATCTTGTCAAACTATGGGAATAAAAAAAAATGCTTTCGGGACTTCCACCAAACAAAATAATTTTGGTAGGGGCAATGGTACTAAAAATGTTCTACCGTCTGACATCAGTTTTTAGGAAAAGAAAATTTAATTTATCAATTTTAGGTTGTTTTATTATTTAACATTTTATTTTGTATTCTGGTTTTGTAAAAATAAAAAAAAAACTTGTTTTGCCCTTCTTAGGTTTTTATTTATAAATTTTCCTTGCCCCTCAAAGAGTTAAATAATTTGTTTTGATAGCTGTCATTAACGACACAAAATATGCTTAGCCCACTATTTAAATACTCGATAAATTTTAAAATTAATCTATTGGATAATTTCATATTGTAGCGTTAATTTTGTCTAGAAGTTTATTTACCATTTGCCATTGGTAAGCAATTCGGTTTAAATTGGTACTAAATTGGTACGTTTCTCTTGAAGATATAGTGGGACCGCTACCCGTTTCATTAGCAATTTATCTTTATATTATTACAACTATTACTCTATTACTCTACAACAATAACATATGCGTATCTATTAATGAATGGATATGATTCCTTAGATATGTTGGATCGTGATACATTATTCAACAGCTGACAACCAATCACCAAGTATCCAACAGGCTGAGACCAATGGGGAAGCTGCAACAAAACAGCTTTTTTTTAAGTGGGCTCTGCTTCTTTACTCGATATCGCGAATGTCATCTTCATTCTCTTCATTCAATTACGACAATAAGATGGAGAATTTAACGAGTGATAGTGATGGATTGCGATCGTCGTAAAGAAAGTATAGTCTTCTACTCGCGTATAACGGCTACTATTCTCTCAGATTATTCGAAAACTCGCCTGCGGCTCGTTTCGAAATTTCGTCTTCGAGAAAAATAGCCATCATTATACGCTCGTTGAAAAATATACTATTGTTTTTAATGCAAGTGTATATTTTGTACTTAAAATTATTATCTAATGATTGCAGTGGGATTTACTATTTAGTTTCCTCTCATAATTAAAACGCATAGGTAAGCAATCCATAAATATTTCTGATCCTGACAGTGAATTAATGTGTTTCATTTTATACGTCTGCAAACAAATCTCGGATTTGATGTGACGATAGATATTCGAATAAATCAATTGCCCAGTTGCATCAGAAAGCAACAAATTCGATTACCAACAATTTTACAATTGATGGCGTGATTTGAAAATGTTTTTTCAGCTCATAACAAGGACTTTGATATACTTTCTGTGATAAAAAATTGTCACATTGAAAATGTATTTTTATGATTTTTATTATACACTTTTTTTCGGAAACGGATCAATTTATTTTAAAATGATTAAGAAAATTTTAAATAATATTATCCCATTGGTTTTAAAATTAAAAAGCAATTTTAAAATTGAATTAAATTAACAAGATCTCGAAAAATATACATATAAAATTAAATTGCAAAAGGCACTTTAAATTGTTTTTTTTTTGGTAAATAATTGCAAGATTTGATAAACAATATTTTATATCGTACTTTAATTTTCGTACTTTAAAATATTAATTTTTTTTTTTTTGTTTATGAAACAAAATGATTTCCAAACTTAGCACTATTACAGGAAATACATCTTAAATTTTTTTTTAATCCCATATCCTCCTTATTTTACGTAATATTTGGTGCATTTAAGTATATTTAGACGATTCATCGATTATAACCGGTTGTATAAAATATCATATTTTTCAATAATCTATAATAGGTCATTACAGTCATGGCATGAACAGATTACAGTTATATCTCGATGATGTGGAGTGTGGTGTTTGTCAACCAAATGCTGAACCTACTGTAGATTTTGAGCGCTGTGGAACTGCTTTGGTAAACGGTAACAATGGTTTTGGTGCGGTAATCGGTAAATGTTGCATGAATATAGCGATAAAAAAAGCAGGAGCAACAGGAATAGGGATGGTTAGTATAAGGAACCATTATTTAAAAAAAAATCACTTTTATACAGTCGAACTTAAATAACTCGAATAAAACTTGTTGGCAATAGCTGCAAGAGTGAGAACTATATGTAACTTGAAAACTTAAAGTTTTATTACTCAAATATATTAATAACAATAATATAAAGAAAATATTTGGCGTAATTTGTAAAAAGTTGAATTTTCAGGGGAATTTCGCGCGTTCTTATACGTTCGTTTTATGCCATACGATGCAGGCAGTTTTACTTTTGTAAAAAATCTATAGAAGCTAATTGACAACTGCCTGGCGCATCCTAAATACATTCACTAAAAATTAAATTTATTGAACTTGCTTTTTTCCCCCAACTATGATACAAAAGGTAAAATGACATTATCGCCGAACTTTTTTTTTAAAACTATCAAAAGTTTTAAAGAAAAAAAATTATATTATTGGACCACTCGCATGTTGATGAAATAACCATTGCATGGATAAGATAAGAGAACGCTGTGGTGTAAAAGAAGATGTGGTTACAAAGATAGATAAAGGAAATTCTTGGATGGTTTGGACACGTAAAAAGGATGGATGAAGAAATATTGACGAAACAAATTTATAAGGAGAGTGTGAATGGATGGAAGTCGGTAGAGGTCGACCTCGGCGAACATATCAACATTATTTCGAAGAAAGGCCATGTCAAGAGTACCAAAAACCGACGAGCATGTATGAGAGCACTGATAAAAGTAGAGGAAGCAAAAGATGTGTGTAAGAACCGTAGCAAGTGGAAGGAATTGGTCTCTGCCTACCCCTATGGGAAAAAGGCGTGACTTTATGTATGTATATATGGAATGTCCTCGTTAAGACTAAGACCTTTTTCGATTGTAAAATAAATATTTTAACGTTTTTATTTTAATCACACTCGGGGTTTGAATTTACTTGCACGTTTGTTTGTAACATTACGAGGTATATTATCCATATTGTGTTCATTTGCTATTAAAATATTTTATTAACTAGAACTAAATCAGCATAAACGAGTCATGACAGACAATGTTATCGCATGTTTTGTTCCTCTGATCTTTGCCCATCTCGAGACTTCTGATATTCCTGTCGAAGTGAACAGGTTTAAAAAAATATAATAAATATTGTCGTTAATGAAGTTACACAATTTAAACAACAGTTTTACTAACAGGTTATTAAAACAATTTAATCAATAACAATATTACAACATTTTGTGGGTACATTTTAGGTCGTATGCCATAATTCGAACCACTACGGTATGGCTGGTTATTACGTATTGCAAGCAGCAAGAAGAGGTTTTTACGCTATAAGTATGACCAACACTTCACCCTTAATGGTTCCCACTAGGGGTAAAAATTCTCTATTTGGAACTAACCCAATTGCTTGTGGCGCACCTGGCCCAGATGGGGATATGTTTCTATTGGACATGGCGACGACAGCGGTACAGTATAATCTACTGAATTTCTATGGCAAAAAGTTTTAAAACGAATTTTTAATTTTCTAAAGAATTTCTAGTTTACTACGTTTAAAATCAAATAATTTTATTTAATAAACTGTGGAGATTTACAGTTCAATTTTTAAGTCTCTACTCGTGCCTTATAATTAATATGCACTTGGGATTCAAGTCAAGTATAAATTAAGCATGAATTTGACGTGGTTAATAATCCGAACGACGTTTAAATAATATAAAATTAATTAATTCACATTTTTAAACATACAGTCATTAAAAGTTTAAAGAAAATTAAACAATTATTTTTTTATTAGTTGTTTTTAACCCTCATGTGAGCAACCGGGTAGCCGGGTACCCACCGCCTTACATTTTTATCGATCACTCTTTGAAAAATTCTTTTTACAATCTGAGGTTCCGGATCCCCACGATTTAACGTTTTTAAAGCTGTTGGCTATATTAGATGCATAAAAAAAAAATTCAATGAAAGAAAGAGGCCCTGGGGGCAACCGGGTACCCGGGTACCCACTCTAAAAAAAGTGACGTATTTACTTTGAAATGAGTTTGGTAATTATAAATATGATAATTTTATAAAACAGGTCAATAAATGAAATAGTTATCAAATTAATAATAATTGATTTATTAGTAATTCACAAGTTAAAATTGAATAATTTTACATTTGATCAATGCAATCAGAGCAAAATACTTTTGTTATAGAATGTTCATCGCATACATGACATTTTACGCAACTCTTTCTCTAGTCTTTCTACGTCTTTTTATAGTTAATCTGTAGCACAGATGACAAGAGCCTGTAACTTTCAATCTGCTAGTAGTATCTCGAGGCTCATCATCTCTTTCGGCGGCAAGCACAGGTCCTCGATTGCGTTATTTGTTGAGTGGTGGCGCATGATTTGATTGTTTGAAGAGCAGTCTTCAATCAAAGGCTCACATCGTTCTTTACTCAATTGGCGTAAAAAAATACGACGCTGACGGGTCTTTTTCCTGATATTATTTTCAAAGTAAACTATGTACGTTGCAAGTGCTGCTATGTCTAAAAAAAAGCAAGTGGACACCTTTAAGTGCGTCTGTAAGTGCTATATCTACCTACCATCTGGTCGATTGTATCAACACCAGTTTTTTATTTATTATAATAAGTAATCATGTGTAGCTTTTTTAGGACATGAGAAATGGTTCTGCATGATGCACGATATTTTTTTGTACAAATCACTCAATAACACTGAATTAATTATAACAACGTTTAAAACTGAAATGACGCACGGTGTCGATGTATATTTTGCGTAGCGGCGGCTTAATGCTACACGGCACAATCAGCTCTTGTTGCTATAGACGTCTTTTCTCTTCGACTAGACACTCCTGACAGAGCCGCAGCTGCTCCAAAGGGCCTCATTGCTATAGTAACGTAGATAGGCTACCCTACTACCACCACTACCAAGATTGCAAGCAGCTTCCTACCCCTCGAACATGAAAACTGACCGTGAGCTAGCTACCCGCTGTGCACTCGAAACCTCTGCTCCGATTTCCATCTAAGACATCTCTATTGATCTATATGTAATGAAAATAACCCAAATAGTTTCTGTTAATGTTTATTTATGAAATGAAATCGGTTTTGATGGATTTCAGTTATACTACTACTCAATAAATAAAAAAAAACAGTGGCTGGTACCCGGGTACCCGGTATGAAAAGTTGGTAGCTCACATAAGGGTTAAATAAATCGATGTTAAAGATAACAACGTCCGTGCAATTGCAAGCCTTAACTGGCGACAGGTTATGTTGGATTAAAAATAACGAAAGATTGTGAAATTAAACGTGGCGTGAGACAAGGCTGTGTATTATCCCCGGCTTTATTTAATCTATAGTCCAAAAGAATCGTGGCAAAAGCGCTGTAGGAAGCTATTGAACGAATATTAATGAGCCTTTTTCCTGAGAATAGTGTGGCAAACTGTCACGAGAGGCAGCACTTGTAGCGACAAATACTACACTTTACTCATTTTTAAATTAAGTAATATAAGTAAGTGATTTAAAATTATTAATCAAATAAATAAAATTTTTATTATATAACTACAATGCCGACAAAACATTGTAGTTTTGCAAATTGCACTTCGGATAAATAATCGATATCCAGAGGAAAACTTTTTTTTTATACTATTTGTGAAGCCTTACATTAATCACGTGATGTGATAATTCTACAGGATTGTGTAGAAGTAGATAAAGAGCCTATGTCTATGCCTATGAGTATATGTCCTAGTGAGTTTTATGCAAAAAGATACATGTTCTGTACTGTTCGAACAAAATGATACATATCCATCATAAAATCAAAATAACTATTGAATAGAGTAAAATGCTTTAAACCACCTGATTAAATCGATTCCTTTGATATTTTTAATGTATATAAACATAAAGTTAAGCCAGAAAACCTCTATAGTTAAAGCCAATCAGTTTTTTGCATTTTTCCTAAATCTGTTTAGGCGTAACTTGTAACCTTTCGCGTGACACCTCCTCATTTATAATTGTGGTGTTTCTTATAAATGTGTGACACAAATAAAAAAACCTAAGGAGTGATTAAATAATTTATGCAGCAACATACATTTTTAATTTTTTTAATCACTTGGGTGATTGCGTGATTTTGACAATTTTAATAACATTCGAAAACAAATGTTGTAGGTAGCTCTTGGTAAAATTGAAATTAATAGACGAAAAAACACGCCAATACCAGAAGGGTGGGCCTTAAATGAAAAGGGAGAAACTGAAACAGATCCGAACGTAGCATATACAGCGGCAAGATTAACGCCTTTGGGTGGAACGGAAAAAAACTCGGGATACAAAGGATACGGTTTGTCAATGATGATAGATATACTCGCTGGAATTTTGTCAGGTTTGTCGACGTCAATACCTAAAAAAATAAGCACACTTTATTTTGGGATGTATTTTTTTATAAATTGTTTACTTAGGCAATGACATTTTTTATACCGAAGACACAAAATCACAAAATACGATAACTCTATTTTTCATTTAACAAATGGTATTATTTAAATTTTATTTTGTACTAAATACTAAAAACTAAAGTTGTTTAAAAAATATTTTAACTTTAAAAAAAATATGTGAAAAAAGGCTTCCACCACCTTACTTAAATAATCAGCAACCCATAAAATCATTTGTAAAATGTTTATTTTTACAGTAGAAAGATATCGTAGTAACAATGAACAATAAAATAAATTTAAATAAACTCCTAGACATACTAAATTATACAAATTGCAATAATGAATTTATTTTAATAATTTTTCATAGTCATTGGTTACATTAAAATTGGAACGTATTCGGACGTATTCGGATATTTTGCTGATTAATAATTTAAAAGTTATTAAAAAGTTTCTTATTTCATGCTGTTTACATTGTATTCCTACAAATACCACCCACTCTTCCACTTGTTTTAAAGTGTAAAAGAAATTTTATTAGACGTCTTTATTTCACTTCTTTTTAACTTTCTCCGCAATATTCGTACTCCAAATAAGATACTTAAATAGTTTTATATCTTTGAATTTTTCTTCATAAATCTTTTGTCGAGCAGTATTGATCTTTAGCTTTTCCAGAGATGATTTTATAAACTTTATTCTGAGGAGTAATAATTCCGTATGGTAATTTTTTGATTTTTTTATTCCCTTTTTATATTTTTTTAAAAAAATTTTCATTGTCGTAGTTAGTTTATCAAAAAAATTAATTTTTTTTGGATTGTTTTATTATAGTAAATTATTATAAAAAATTAAGTAATGTTTAAAATTTTATTATAAAATATATTTAATATTGATAATTACTTTATTTAATTTTGTTTAATTTTAAATTACTACTTAAATAGCTTTAAATATAGCATAATATTACATTGTGATTTTATTATACTTTTCATTATTTATAAAATAAAATTTATTCACTGGGTGACGAATTTTCATACAAAATTCATACCCAAAAATGCAACCCTCTGCAGCCCCGAATGCGTTTTTTCTAACTTTTAGTGTAACCAATATCTATAAAAAAATATCAAAATTTATTAATTATAGCAATTTTGTTCTAAATAGAGATGAATGGATTAGTGTTAGTGGGTTCTCTAGAATCCATGTATAAGCCAACAGATATTATGCCAGTTAGCTACGACTTCGAAATGCAGTTTTAAGTGGTTATAAACAACCACCAAGTTTGCACAGAGAACGGACCTTAACTAGAAAGGGATGCTTTAGTGTGGTACACTGATGGATCCAAGATGGATGAAAGTGTTGGAGTGGGCGTTAAAGGGCCGAATTTTAGGCTCATAAAACCCCTTGGTAACACCCCAACCATCTTTCAAGCAGAATTACATGCCAAAGAGACTGTGCCCAGGAGTGCATCGAAAGAAACACCCGAAGGGCAGAAATCTTTATTTAATCAGATAGCCAAGCAACACTAAAAGCTTTGAAGTCTTACACTTGTGAGTCTAAGCTATCTTGGGACTGTAAACAGTCCCTGAGACAACTGGCAACAAACAATCAGGTTACTCTGATGTGATTTCCAGGTCACAATGAAGTTAAAGGCAACAAAGAAGCAGATTGCCTTGCCAAAAAAGGGGCAAATACACAATTTTCCGGCCCAGAACTCTTCTGTGGACTTTCCAAAGCCCACCTGAAAGAAGAGGTTCGACGTTGGGAAGCAGATGAAAGGAAAGCTAAACAGCTTCTCGAGTTGGACAAGAAAGACTGGAAACAGGTGACGGGACTCCTTACTGGACACTGCCCTCTAAAGTATCACCTGAAAAAGATGGGCAAAACAGAGAGTGATAGTTGCCGCTACTGCGAAAACTTTGCTGAAACTGCAGAACATTTGCTTTGCGAATGCCCAGCGCTCTTCTGCAAGAGGCTCAAGTGTCTGATAGGTGCCTTTCTAAAGCCCTTCGATGTCAGAAACTTAGACCCCAGGAAACTGATAAACTTTACTCGAAGTCTCGGAATCCCGGGCCTCGAATAGATTAAGGGTTATGCACAAAAGATCTGATAGGTCGAAGTGCTTAAGAGGCAGCATGGCCTTCACGACCCACCCTACAATCTACAATATAGGGTTAGTGGGATTTAGGTTAGATTTCATACCAGTAAAGTAAATAGGACAATTAAAATTTCATCGAGAGATATTTCTATTAGGGTTGGTGAAGTGAACGTCACAATTATTATTTCACTAAAAGGTATTTGGATAAGGATCGGTAGGATTTAGGTTAAATTTGTGTGCATCTAGACCAGTGTTTCCCAACGTGGGGCCCACGCTCCACAGGGGGGGTAATTTGATTGGTTAAGAGGGGCAATTAGAAAATGGACTCGACACGATAACCCTTTCACTTCGGGCCATTTAAATGCAATGTTAGATTTTGGTGCCCAATTTAACGAAAAAAGCAAATTCTAAAATAATTACGGTAAATAATTATTAGGTATAATTTCGCTTGTCGAGAAATGTTTATCCGATATCTTTGAAAAACTAAATTTATTAAATAAGCAACTTCAAGGAACAAATAAAACTCTTGTCGATGCAAAAGCAAAGATATTTGGTTTCATTACCCATATTGAGTTATGTCAGAAACATATTAACAACAAAAACTTTGAAAAGTTTTATTGACTCCAACAATGTAAAGTTACTGATACCGTCGCTTTACTTATTCATATTAATCATCTGAATATTCTATCGGCTGATTTAAAAGATTTTCCGATTTAAAACAAATTGATTTTCCAACATGAATGATGCAGCCAATGTTAGTGGATTTGTCTGATATATAAAATATGCAGTATCAAGAAGAACTCGCAAAATTGCAAAATAATAAGTCAGTTAAAATTTTATTTAATATAAAAGGAGCGATGACATGGCTTTGTGAGGAAACAGAAATCATATACCCAAATTCAACCGAATGTGCAAGAAAACCATTGCTACCGTTTCCATCTTCATTTTTAGCTGAATGTGGATTTAGTGATGTAAATTATTTACTGGTAAAAAAGAAATCGGCCGGATATAACACAACGTGGAGACTTGAGACTGAATCTAACCAAATTGGAACCTAATATAAAATATCTGTGCAGCAAGCATCAAGCGTTAGGATCTCGCTAAATTAAAATAATAAATTAATATGGAAAAATCTTTATTAAAATTATTTGGAATTTTAATTTCAGTTTTTCATTATATTTTTTGAAAATTTATTGTGTTTCGCTAACCATTTCCTAGTGATTTATTCCTAAAACCTATCATCTAAGTTTCTTAAGTGAACAATTCAATTTTTTTATAAAAAATTTTTTGTATGTTACATAGGGGAGGCAAAAGAATTTAAGAAAGGCTAAGATGGGGCATGGCACAAAAAAGGTTGGGAAACACTGATTTAGACGGTAAAAATAAAAGACCTAAAAATATTTTGACCATTGCGTCCAACTAGTAAATGCCCTTTTCGTTTTCCTGAGTAAAGACTGACCACTTTGCGCAACTAAATTATCCAAATTTTGTACTTCAGGAGCTGCTGTCGGTACGGAAATACGAAAATGGGGTTCGACCAGTGTGAAACCGAATCTCGGACACGCCTTCATTGCCATAAACCCAAATTATTTTGCCAAAAACACCGAAAAGAGATTGGGTCAACTATTGTGTAAAGTACGAAATACGGAACCGATTTGTCCGACATTACCGGTTTTAGTACCGGGTGATCCGGAAAGATCTCACATGAATAAAGTCGATAAAATTGGCGGATTATTTTATTCTGAAAATCAATTGTTAATGAACGAACGACTAGCGAAAAAATATAATATAAAACCAATGGAATCTACTTGCCTTGAAACGTAGACAATTATCTTTTTGCAATAGTAATAACGAAAATATACCATTTTAAATACTAACAATGTTTTTTTTATTTACATTTTAAAAACAACAATATTGTTTTGCTGACGACTGTGCTTAATTTTTTACAACTGACATTAATAATGAAAACATCAAAAGAACGCAACAATATAAATACTCAAGGACCATGATAATTGAGCAGTGGCATCACTCACAAAAAATTCGCTGCTGTATAGAGAAAGCGAGAACAATATTTCTAAAAATGGCATCACTCCTTAAAAACAAACATTTACAAATGCACACCAAAATAAGGCTTCTTCGATGCTTCGTCTTCTCTGTGTTGCTGTATGGAGTAGAAACATGGACGTTGACGGAGACTTTTTTTTTCTTTTATATGTTCTGGTTCCCACGAAAAGGGATATCCTGTAATGTTCAGAGAACATCGTGGGAACCAAGGGAAAGAAGGTAGAAGTTGGTGTTCTTCTTAAATTTCTGGAGGTTGTATGCCTCGGGGAGCACCTCCCTAGGCAATGAGTTCCAAAGCCTCGCAATTCGTTGGATGAATAAGTCTTTGGAAAGTGATGTTCTGCAGGTCTCCAAAGTGACCACGAAGGGGTGTGAAGACTGAACTTGACGGGTTAATCTCGAAGAGAATGCCTAAGGAGGAACGATTGTTGATATTTCAGAAGAGCATCGCCCATGAAAATATCTATAAAATGAGACAAATCGCCAACTTTTCTACGGTGTTCCAGACAAGTGAGCGAGTTTGTAAGCGAGGCATCACCGACGAGACGAATTGCCCTTTTTTGGACAGAATCCAATAGCTTCAGGATATGTTTAGGTGTCGCACTCCAAATATGGGAACAGTATTCCAGTACAGGTCGGATCTGTGCCTTATAGATCATAAGCATCTGACTGGAGGTGAAAAAGCTCTTGGCACGAAACAAAAAACCAAGTTTTTGGGATGCACTTTTGGCAATAGACCTCACGTGATTTTCTCAGGAAAGGTTATTGCTGATAGTAATACCAAGCATCGATATGGATGACTTCAGTGGTATGGTTACTCCTGAAAAAGTTATGTTAGGCACAGTGAGATCGGCTTTTCTAGAGAAAAGACATGCTTGTGTTTTGTTTGCATAGAATTCTACCAAGTTATTGGATCCCCATTCGAGAATTGTTGCTAAGCCCATATTTATATTGTTAGTATTTCTTCCTCGTTCATTTCTGGTTTCACGGGCTGATATAGGGGCCCTGGAAGAGAAAGAGGTATGGAGGGTACTATCATCGGCAAAGCTGTGTACGGGACATGAAGTTGCTTTCAACAGGTCGTTGATGTGAAGTAAAAATAGTGTTGGTGCTAGAATGGATCCTTGCGGAACACCAGCATTTATGAGTAGAGTGTCAGATGAAACTCCATCGACCACTACATGGAGAGACCTGTTTGAGAGAAAACTAGCAAGCAGAGAACACAGCTGAGGGGGCAAGCCATAAGATGGAAGCTTGGCGAGGAGTCCCTGGTGCCAAACTCGATCGAACGCCTTAGAGATATCTAATGCCAAAGCTAAAGTTTCTCCATACTTTTCAATAGATAGCTGCCATATATGTGAGACGTATGCGAGCAGGTCACCAGTTGATCTCTGATGGCGGAAGCCATATTGCCTATCATTGATAATTCCTGAGTCTTCCAGATATTTCATGAGCTCGATGTTGATGGTTTTTTCCATGACCTTTGAAATAATAGATAGCAGTGCGATAGGTCTGTAGTTGCTAGGTAGGGTCTTTTTGCCTTTTTTAGGGACTGGCTGTACTCTTGCAATTTTCCAATTGGACGGAAATACTCCCAAATTGTAAGAGTGGTTGAACAACTTGCAAAGAACAGGTGTTAGTTCGGGGGCACATTTCTTGAGAACAATCGGCGGGATTCCGTCAGATCCACAGGCTTTGTTGGTGTTGAGACCCAGCAAAATCTTTCTGATAGTACGTTGGCGAAAGGTGATCTCGGGCATGTGACTGTCAATAGGTGTAATGTTCGAGGGTTGTTTTCCCGAAGAATTCAGAGTGGAATTTCCAGCAAATAGGTGCGCAAATATATTGGCTTTTTCCTGGGCAGTCGTTGCTAGTGTTTCATCTTCATTGGTTAGGGGAGGAAAAGAGCTGGAAGTGAAGTTTCTTCCCACAGCTTTGGCGAAAGACCAAAATGAACGGGATCCGTTGGGACATTCAACAAGTTTTGATCTTATTTTGGCATTATGAGCATCTTTTGAACATTCTATTGTCTCTTTGCATATGCCTCTAGCCTAAACATATGCTGCTCTGGTCTCAGGTCCCGGCTTTTTATGCTGCCTTTTTGGAAGCCACAGCTCTAGAGCAGTTTCTGTTAAACCAGGTCTTATCGGATGATGTTCTTCTTTCGGTATTCGGTATGTAAGTTTGCATCCCCAACATGATGATTTCAGAAATTACCACAAAAAAACTACAATTCTTTGAAATGTGGCTGTACCGCAGAATTCTGAAGATTCCATGGACAGACCATGTAAAACCAATCAGTGCTAACAAAAACGAACAAGAAGTTAGAAGTCATGTATATTGTAAAGACCAGAAAACTAGAATATCTTTGTCACATTATGCGCAACGAACGTCGATACGAAATTCTACAGCGGATTCTCCAAGGCAAGATATTGGGAAAGTGAGGACCGGGAAGAAGACGTATTTTGTGGTTGAAGAACCTGGGAACGTGGTTCTCTACTACCACGACCGGGCAAAAAAGATAATGATAGCCAGAATGATTGCTAACATTCGGACCAAATAGGCAGTTTTAGAAAAAGTGCTTGATTTTAATTCTTTTTTATTTTAATCTACATACAAACTGTGTAAAAGTTATTTAACTTTATTTAAATTTGGGACAGAGTGGAGGAACCGGTACGTTCCTAATTTCTTGTGTGTTTGTTATTATTTTTGTTAAGGCGTAATTCATTTTTAGACCTACTTTTTCCAGTTCTTCGAAAGAAGATGCCATTATTACTACGTCATCTGCATATCTCACGAGGTTTCTGATTCAATCCCAATGTGTGTCAATAGATTTATGGCAGTGAAGTGAATAGAACAAACGTTCCAATTAGGAGTATTTTATTAGGGTCGGTGGGATTTAAGTTAGTTGTGATAACAAACGAGTAAATAGGACAATTTTCTCGTTGGTGCTGCAAGGACTTATATTATAAACTCCTGGACAAAATTAACGCAACAATATGAAATTATCCAAAAAATTAATTTATCTTTCATCGATTATTTAAATAGTAGGCTATGCATATTTTGTCTCGTTGTTAATGACAGCTATCAAAACAATTCGTTTAGATTTAGTTTTAAAGAATTTGTTAGAAGACTAACGATTTGGTGCAGAACTAATGATCAATTTTCGTTAAAAATAAGTTTTGCTTTTTTAAAAGTAACACGTTTTTTGTGGTGGACTGTTTAATTTTTAACCCCAAAAAATTAGAAAAATGCGAGCAAGGAATTCTACTTAAGAAGAGGTAGTGCGGTCCTCAGTATTATTGGATGAGGGATATTGAACGATGCTCGAGCTCTTTTAATCCTTGATCGGATTTCGGTGGCCTTGTCCCATCTTGCAGTGATCAGCGTACCAAGGTACTTATATGACTCCACACGTTCGATCTTCTGGCTGTATAGTGTAATGCGCTCATTGTGTGTCTGATTTTGCTTATTACCATCCACTTTGTTTTTGAAATGTTTAGGCTAAGACCGTGGTCTTTACTCACTTTCTGTATTCTTTCCATAATACGCTTAAATGAGGTAGAAAATTATTCTAAAAGGCCGTGGCAAGGGCGAAAACAATGCACTAACGACCAAGATGAACGTTTCATTGAACAATTCGCTTTAAGAAACAGACCTATCACTAGTTTTGTAATCAAAAACAAGCAACTTCTACTAAAACAGTTGAAAACTGTTGAACAAAGCTGGAATAAACAGTAGGGTGCCAGTCACTACACCCTTGCTTAATAGAGAGATCAAAGTTGCCATATTACGTTTTGCTCGAAAACATTAAAATTGGTCTGTGGATAATTTAAATTTTGTTTTATTTACAGATGAAACTAGGGTTGGCCCAAAACATCCAAAGGGTCGTGAACGAGTCTGGCGAAGACCAGGAGATTGGTTTGCATCTTGCAAAATCTCTGCTTTGTTATATTCTGGGGTGGTATATGCTTTGACACTCGTACAGAATTACTTCCTGTCCATACGGAATACATGAATGCTAATTACTATCTTGAAATATTGTAATTGAACATGTGATACCTTTTGGTCCTTTTTGAAATACAATTTCCTATTTATTAAAGACAACACTCGAGTCCACATAGCTGATAAGGTACTCGATTATCTTTATCAAATTGGTATACCTGTTATGCAGTGGCTACCAAATGGTCCGAATCTGAATCTGAATCCAATAGAGAATTTAAGGAATCATCTTAAAAAAAATTTAAACATTTAATACCTGCACCTCGAAACCTGAGGTAACTTGAAAATGCAGTTATTACAACATAAGAGCAAATTCATCAAGATTTCATCCAAAATTTAACTAGAAGCATGAAAAGACACATAAACGTTGTAATCCTAAGTAAAGGAAGCAACACACGTTACTAGTGTCGCATTTACACCATTAATTTTGTTATCAGTGTCCTATTTCACCATAATTTTCTCCCCTAGATAATCTATTAGAGAGATAGAGGCCAGGATAGTCTCTTACAGATTACGGTCTCTAAATAGGCAAATTAATAGAGAGCAGCTCAGGGACCACTCCGGGATACTGAGTGAAACAAAAAACAACCGAATTCTGGGGATGGTTCCTGGCACTAGCCACTAAAATACACGTAGAAAAGTCGTTCAAAGTCCTCTTTCCGAAGACAGATGAATGGTTAAGGAAAGAAATCCTTTTCCCAGAGACAGAATACGTAATGTAGACAGATGGCTCAAAAACACCAGATGAAGTTGGGACCGATGTTTTCAGCAGAAAACCAAAGATTGAAATATCTACCAGACTTGGCAGGTATGCTACAATCTTTTGAGCTGAAGTCTTCGCTATCGAATTGTGTGCAAAACAGCTGACTAGCAGATCTCTAGCAAACAAAACTATTAGTATGATATCAGACAGCCAGACAGCTTAAAAAGCACTGAGCTTCAACAAGATAAATTCTAAACTTGTATGAAATTGCATCGAATCCCTGAAGTACCTTGGTGCGATCAACAGAGTTACCCTACTGTGGATACCTGGGCACCAGGGGGCGAAGGGAAACGAAAAATCCGAAACCATTGCAAAACAGGGCGCCGAATCTGCGTTCACTGGACCAGAACCGGTCTTTGGAGTCACTACAAGTGCCGCCAAAACAATTATCTCGGACTGGGCGGAGAGGAAAGTACTCACGTTCTGGTACGATATACCAGGGTTGAGTCACTCGAAGGCGTTCTTACCTAAACCCTCGAGAAACACAACTAAGCAGATATTAGAATGAAGCAGGAATGACCTGCGAATTCTAACGGGACTGCTTACAAGACACTGTCGACTAAGATACCACCTCGGAAGGATAGGTCTGAATCAACAAACGGACTGTCAGTTTTGCTGCGTAGAAGACAAAACTGCTGAACATATACTATGTTCATTCACCGGCCTGGGTTGGTTATACCAACCTAAAACCTACCGATTTCAAGAAAATCTCACCCCATACAACCATGAATTTCGTGAAAAGGTCTGAAATGTGCGGTGAACTGTAACCTTAAGGGGTGAGCCACAATAAAACTTCAAAAGTTTGCAGTGAAGGGGCGACCTACGCCCCACTTACAGCTAACCTACTAATCTACATCATAATTTATTTTTTTGTAACATTACCTACAAGTCTTAGGAATAATATTAATTTTAATCTTATAGGAAAATATTGAAGCTTATTTACTATCAAAGAATCCGAATACTTTTTTTCTAACTTTTAATGTAATCAATGTCTATAAAAAAATATCAAAATTAATTAATAATAGCAATTTTGTTTGTTTGGTTCCTAATAGGGATGTATGGATTAGTGTCAGTAAGACTTAGGTGAGATTTAAGACCAGTGCAGTGAATAGGACAATTAAAATTTCATTAAAAGTTATTTCTATTAGGGTTGGTGAAGTGAACGTAACAATTATTTCACTAAAAGGTATTTGGATAAGGGTCGGTAGGATTTAGGTTAGATTTGTTTGCATCTAGACGATAAAAATGAAAGACCTAAAAATATTTTAACCACGGCGCCCAACTAGTAAATGCCCTTTTCGTTTTCCTGAGTAAAAACTGACCACTTTGCACAACTAACTATTATCCAAATTTTGTACTTCAGGAGCTGCTGTCGGTACGGAAATACGAAAATGGGGTTTGACCTG
Source organism: Agelastica alni (assembly GCA_950111635.1). Taxonomy (NCBI): domain Eukaryota; kingdom Metazoa; phylum Arthropoda; class Insecta; order Coleoptera; family Chrysomelidae; genus Agelastica; species Agelastica alni. The sequence goes on from OX467712.1 coordinate 27,400,497, forward strand.
TGCAAAACCGAACCTCGGACACGCTTTCATTGCCATAAACCCAAATTATTTTGCCAGAAACACCGAAAAGAGATTGGGTCAACTATTGTGTAAAGTACGAAATACGGAACCGATTTGTCCGACATTACCGGTTTTAGTACCGGGTGATCCGGAAAGATCTCACATGAATAAAGTCGATAAAATTGGCGGATTATTTTATTCTGAAAATCAAATGTTAATGAACGAACGACTAGCGAAAAAATATAACATAAAACCAATGGAATCTACTTGCCTTGAAACGTAGACAAATATATTTTTGCAATAGTAATAACGGTTATATAATATTGTCCCAACGAAAATATACCATTTTAAAAACCAATAATGTTTTTTTTATTTACAATTTAAAAAAAAAGTTTCCTTCCTGTTTCGTCTTTTACTAAAATAAAAAGTTGTTTTCCTCAAATTGGTCGCAGGCATTTTAGGCTCCTATTTTTCAGAATTAATTTTTTAATTTTATTTTCATTATGTTTTCTGAGGTCTTCTTTTATTTTTCTTCAGTTCTAGTACTTTCTGTCATATCGTTCGATTTCCTCAGCTACTCTTGGAATTCCTAGATCCCTATGCAGATTATAATTTCGAACATACCATGGGGCGTACTATTTCTCTCTGCACCTTTTGAAATATTGTTATTAGAGCTACGAGGGCAGTTTGATAAGTCAGTGACTTTTTGAATTTCCCGCGCAGTTACTCCAAATGCAACAGTGCTGCCGTCAACTATAATCTATCAGTGGGCAACTTTCTAATTTTGAGCAAGCTACGTCGTGCAGTTGGTGTTTGATAGCCGTTCAAAGCAGACAACCTCGTGAATTTTTACGAAAATGGAAGAAAGTGAATTTCGTGTGCTGATTAAACATTACTTTTTACCTAAAAAATCCATCACTGAAACTAACGAAAGACTTGATAAATACTACGGGGGCTCGGCACCATCAATTTCAATGGTTAAGAGGTGGTTTACAGAGTTCCGTTGTGGTCGTACCAGCACTAGTAACGCCGAACGTCCAGGTCGCCCAAAAGAAGTGATCACGCCGGAAATCGTCGATAAAATCCATAAAATGATATTGGATGATCGGAGAATGAAAGTGCGTGAGTTGGCTCATGCTGTAGGTGTATCTCAACTGAACTGGTACATCATATTTTACACGAATATTTGGACATAAAAAAACTCTCTGCGAGATGGGTGCCGCGATTGCTCACACTCGACCATAAGCGCAATCGTGTGACCACTTCAAAAGAGTGTTTAGCGATGTTCAGCCGTAATCCGGACGAATTTCGGACGAATTTTTGCGCCGTTTTGTTACTGTGGATGAAACATGGATCCATCACAACACGCCAGAGACCAAGGAACAATCGAAACAGTGAGTTGCTCAGGGTGAACGTGGACCAAAGAAGGGGAAACAGAGTCTGTCAGCCAACAAGGTCATGGCCACAGTTTTTTGGGATGTACGCGGTGTCATTCACATCGATTACCTTAAGAAAGGTAAAACGATCACCGGCGAATATTATTCAAAGCTTTTGAACAGATTCGACGTTGATTTGAAGCAAAATCGGCCGCATTTGGCTAAGAAGAAGAAAGTGCTGTTCCATCAAGGTAATGCACGTGTGCACACTTGTCTAGTCACGATGGCCAAAATCCACGAATTGGGATACGAGCTGCTACCCCATCCAGCATATTCTCCAGATTTAGCCCCCTGCGACTATTTTCTGTTTCCAAACCTAAAGAAATGGCTGGGCGGTACGAGATTTGAGTCAAATGAAAGAGTCATTACCGAAACAACGCATATTTTGAGAGCTTTGAAAAAACCTATTATTTGGAGGTAATAAAAAAATTAGGAAAACGCTGGACTAAATGCATCGAGCTAAAAGGTGATTATGTAGAAAAATAAAATGTTTATTTGCGGAAAAAAATTTGTTTTATTCAAAAAGTCACTGACTTATCAAACCGCCCTCGTATATTACCAAATTTGGCGCATCTCCACAGCTGTATGTCATAGGTCTATACAGGTTTTATTACCTGAGTATACAACAAAGTTTATTTTGAGTAGAGGTAAGGTTTCTCCAAAATAACCAATACATGTTTCTATACCTAAATTTAAGTTTTTTTTTTTACTTTGATTATGTTCTTTTCAACGCAATTTAGCGTATTATTTAAAAATATGCTTTGTTAACGTACACATAAAAGTTTTGTTCGGAAAGTTTACATGAGTTATTTTAGTCTCGTTTAGCTTAATGCGCCATTGTTTCGTACATTTACTTATTTTATTAGTGGCTACTTGTTATTTAATTGATATGCCAGCAAGATAAAGTACTGGTCCCAAAACGCCACCCAGCAGCAAGGAAGGAGAAGTAGGTAGTGGATATTTTTTAAAAGAAAGATTAACTTGTTCGTCGATGTTTAAGTTTGAATTATTTTTGACTACTGGGGGAACTGGAAAAAAATATGATATCTATCTATTAACTGATAAAAATAATGGGCTCCAGGATTAAAAACAATAATCAACATCAACCAATTACTCTAATTGCTCATTACCCAGTATCTTTTTAATTTCTTTCGTAAATTAACAAAATCCGATCACCAAAAACATTTTAAAAAACATGTTGAAGTTTAATTTATTAACAACTTATTCAAGAATATGGGTGTCCTTAAGGAATTAGTCTTTTAATAATAAATAAATAAATAAATTTAGTTTTATTTTTTTTGCCTGATACATACATACATACATATAGACACGCCTTTTCCCGTGGGGGTAGGCAGAGACCTCTTCCTTCCACATGCTACGGTTCTTACACACATCTTTTGCTTCCTCTACTTTTATCAGTACTCTCATACATGCTCGTCGGTTGTTGGTACTCTTGACCTGTCCTTTCTTCAAAACAATGTTCATCTGATCGAAATATGTTCGCCGAGGTCGACCTCTACCGACTTGTCCATTCACACTCGCCTTATAAATTTGTTTCGTCAATCTTCCTTTATCCATGCTTTCTACGTGTTCAAACCATCTAAGCATTCCTTTATCTATCTTTGTAACCACATCTTCTTTTACACTACAGTGTTTTCATATCTCACAATACTTTACCTCATCCAACCAAGTCACTCTGGCTATACTTCTCCGACTACTCATCTCCGCAGTATTAATCCTATTTTTATGCTTCTTTTGCCAAATCCAACATTCACTACCATACATAAGTGTAGGAACCAACACACCTATATGCACAGTCAGACGTGCCTTTTCTGACACTTTCTGGCGTTTCATAAAGCTATGCAGTGCTCTAATCATTTGTTTTTCTATCAACACCCTTATTGTCACTGACATACTTTCCATCTCTCGTAAACTTTGAACCCGAGTCCAAACTTTACAGTTTGCCATGCTTTTTTCTCTTTCAAAAATCATTACTTTCGTTTTGCTTACATTCATTTTTATCCCTTTGATTTTCAGGGCATCATGGGCATTTGACGATTAAATCATTCATTTTCAATCCATACGCACTCTCTTTCAAATCTTTTAAACAATTGTCTATGTATAAGTTAAATAGCCTTGGCGAAACCACACATTCCTGTCTCACACCTTTTTCGATGTTAAACCAGTCCGTGCAAGCTTCGTTTATCCTGACACAAGCAGTGGAATCCTCGTAAAGTGATTTCAGTACTCGTATTAAACTACCACTCACCCCATACATAGACAATGTCGAGCACAATTCACTCCTCACCACTCTGTCATGGGCCTTTTCCAAGTCTATAAAAGCGCAATAGACCTTCTGACTTCTAGTCAAAAAATTTTCGACTATACCTCGTAATGAAAAGACCTGATCCAAACATCTTCCTCCTCTTCCAAATCCTGCTTGCATATCCCATATCATCTTCTTAGTTTCCTGATATTTATTATTATTTTTAATTATAAACTTTTATATTTCTCGTAACAAGTGGTAACTTACTTAACGAGTAAAAATACCTTACTGTCTTGTATTCTATAGTTGTACAAATAATATAAACTCGCGACGGTGATACAAATTAATCTAAATTTCAACCATTATTTTCTCTTAGATTGTGTGAAAAATATTTTACCAGATTGTGATTTGTAAGCCTTTTAAGTTTTTTTATCCAGACAATTTTATCTCTTTTTTTATATATTATATATTACTTATTTTATTTATGATATTTTTACTATAATTTTCCGCACTATTGTGTCTCAGCGGATGTATGAATTTTTATTGATTTACATTATATTTTTTGTAAACTTTTTTATTTAATTAAATAAACATTATTATTATTGTTATTTTTATTTTTATTATATTATATTTACCTTATAGCGATGGTGAGTAACAAAGTAGATTATTTTACTAAAAATATTTTAATAATTTTTATTTACCATACATCCTAGAATCCCTAGATATCTGAAAAAAATTTTAGAGTTTAAAAAAAGTTCAGTTATACAAAAAAGTAAAACTATCAGTTTGCCGTGTACAAGAAATCTGGTGAATTTAATATTTAGTTCATTTAATAAATTCATAAAGAAATAATATTTAAGTTTCGTTACTGTTAAGTAAAGAACTCAATATGAATTTTTTTTGCTATATTACCGAACAACAAAATCATTATATCTATAAATTTTATTATGGGTATTTTAATTGTTAAAATAAAAGACAATATTAAAAAAATATGCGGACGCCACTGTCTTCCTAACGTTCTTGTGATACCGGTAATCCGTATTTTTTGCTTTGGTGATAGATTGATGAACTAGACTTTAGGCGCCGGCGCCGACCGACAAGGAGTAAAGAGCGTGGTAAACTGTAGAAAGCTCTGAGGTGTAGGCAGCTTCACCACCGGAAACTCTATTGCCTGTTGACTCACTTGCTCTTCGACGACGTCGTTCACTGCGTAGATGTTGGATCCTTCGATAAATCAGTAAACGCTGGCTCGATCTGTTTTTTTTACTGCTATAGGCTAAAGGTTTTACTGCCTTTTATCGCCGTGAATTTTGAATTTTGAGCTTATAGTTTAAAGCCTCCTGTATCTTCGAAATAATTTCACTGGTTGTTAGCTTTTAATTGATGTATTTTATTTTATTATATTGATTTGCACTTTACCACGTGGTGTTTTAAAGCAATGCTCTGAACGCTAGAGGTGTTGATGCCTCGGCTGATAATATGCGAAAGAGGGCGAGAAGCCGGAAACTGTTTCGAATGTGGCTTCTTCTCGTGTTAAATTCAGCGTTTTTAATTGGTCACTGACCGTACAGCCGGTTGCTAAAAATTGCGCGCGACGATTTCGGAATGTTCTGGCATAATAAATGCACGTATTCTAAATTGCACGGGACCTTTTGTTTATATCCGAATGCTAATTTCCACGTAATGAATGCGTGACTTTTAGTTAATTTTTTGTCGGCGTCAGGGCCACACTGAGTACTTTTAAAAATGAAGGAATTTCTCAAAGAGAAATTGTGCAGTTGGAAGTTTTGATTTCCAACAATAACAGTTGTTTTTTATTCCTTAACAACCAGCGTAAATACAGTACAAATTACACACTATCAGTCGTTGTCAACATATAACGTCAAATATGGAAATTATTTGAGAAACTGCTTAATTTGGGGACGGTGTTGTGGATAAACAAATCCACAATTCATGTTCGCGTCAACACGAAAAAACAGTTGTATTATATCTGGTAATTATTAAAGTCAAAATATTTCGTAGTAATTTATCTGATCCCTCTAATAATTCGATAACAAATTTGTACATTAACCAGTTGCTCAGTTAATCCATCTATTAATATATTTACCAAACCAAGTTAATAATTTATTATTTACTCGATCCATTAATTTCTATTAATCCATCTTTCAGTATTTTCACTAATTCACCATTTTATAAATTAATTTATTGATTAATAATTTATCCATTAATTCGTCTTCCAATTCACTGAATAATTTATTATATAAATGATGCTGTCTTCTACTTGAAGAAAATGTATTGCAAAAAATAGCAATGAAAGAAAAAGTAAGACGTATTACTACGTACAGTGCAACAGAAGTAGCCTGGCGGGCGAAAGATCACAAAATCTACGCACAACGAAAACATTCGAATAATGATCTGATCGGCGACGACGAAGTTTTCAGTAATCGTGAGTCTCAAGTACAATCGTAGGAAAAAGTTTACGAATGTGAAGTATATTCAGCCGAATATTTGTTATTTTAGAGGCTAGTCGACCACCAAGCTACTTCTGTTGCACTGTAAATTTTTGTTCTCAATTATATCGAGAACAAAAAATGATATCGACGTGGGACCAATTGCATTCGACGCATAATTACGCAACTTACAACTGATTCGATTTTCGATCAAGCTGTTTTTTATGGAGACCAAAAAACTGAAAAAAATGGTAAACTACCTGAATTTTGCAATTTATAAATTATACTATTTTTAATACAGAATTTTAAGATCTTTTGAATAATATGATTATTGCATGATGGGAATATTTGTATAAAAAATATGATAATAATATTTTAGAAAAAGAGATAGTTTAAGAAAACAAAAATGGAAATTGGAGAATTTTAAACTTGTGTCAGTATTGAGAGAATAGCATTGAAAACGCTATAACACTGAAAAATTATTGTTAGTACTAATCAAGCATTGTTTATAATAATTGAATATTGTTACTTACAAATGAATATTGATCATAATAAAAAAATTTTTTTTAATTGTTATTAACAATTGAAAACAGCCCCCGCTTATGAAATGATAAGAAAAAGTTTGAAAGAATACGGTTGACATAAACAGAATATTGTTAATGACAATTATAATTTGTTATAAACAATTTGAAATCGTTTTTTATAATAATTATAGCAACAAAACATATGGTATTTTTTTATTCTTTTCACTGGGAAGTTAGTCGTGTGGACCTCTCGGGTCGCAATCAAACCACTGATATTTTAATTTCAACTTGCTATCTTAATAAATAACATAGTAATTTAGATAACAATTGACCCGAAAATCACAGATACGTCTTAACAAAATAGCTGCTATATTCCAAATGATGAATTTTAAAAATCATTGGGTACTTCGAGATAGAATTTACCCACAAAAAATTAATATTGAAAAATGACATAAAGTTTTTTTTTTATGAAAATAGTCGCAAAAAGGGTAGACATATCGTGTGGGCCGCGGGATTATAGAAAGGAAATGATTGTGGACACGCTTTTTAAAAAATTGCAGGTCATAGTTCTCTGGAAAAACTGATTTTAAAAGCTTATTTCATTTTGTAGCAGCCCTGTAAAAGGATTCTTGATGAAGATTGGTCCTTGTAGTGTCAAGCTTGAGAGTAAACGTTTGAGACTGATCAGCGTGCCGAGTTCTTCGTCCGAATGTGGCCAATGGTGGTACAAGAGTTTTTATTTCTCTGGAGCATCTGCCATGGAAATATCTGTAGAGCAATGACTGGTCTGCAACTCTTCTTCTATGTTCTAGAGGGTGAAGGGTATCTGTGAAATTTGAGCTGTTTATCAAGCGAATGGGCCTTTTCTGAATGGAATCTAGAAGACGAAGAGAATGCCTTGGTGCTGAACCTCAAATGTGCGAGCAATACTCCAGTAGAAGTCGGATTTGAGCCTTGTACGTCATCAACACTTGATCAGGAGTAAAAAACTTTCTAGCTTTCCACAGAAAACCTAGCCTCTGGCTTGCTGGCTTTGCGATGTTAGCAATATGGTCATGCCAAGACATATTATTGGACACCGTGACTCCCAAAATCGAGATGGAGGGGCTTGGTTCAAGGGTATCTCCGGACATTGTGATGGGATGATTTGAGGAATTCACTTTCTTGGAAAACGTGGCACTTTGTGTTTTTTGGGCGTTGAACTGAACAAGATTGTTGGTTCCCCATCCGACGATTGCTTTAAGATCTCTATTGATGGAATCAACCTGGTCCTGCCTGAGTCTATTTGTATCATTCTCCGAAAGTGATCGATAGGATGTGAAAGTTGAGACAAGTGTGCTATCGTCTGCGAAACTGTAAATGGGGTTCGTGGTGGTTTTCAAGAGGTCGTTGATGTGTAAAAGAAATAAGGTGGGGGACAGGATGGAACCCTGGGGGACCCCGGCATTGGTTTTAAACGCATCAGAAGAAATACCGTCAACTGCCACATGTAAGGAGCGATCTTGCATGAAGCTCAAGAGCCATTGGCGCAGTTTAGTTGGGAGACCGTGACAGATAATTTACTTAACAATGCCTGGTGCCAAACGTGATCAAAGGCTTTAGATATATCCAGGGCTATTGCACGGGATTCACCAAACTTTTCAATAGTGTTTGTCCAGAGCTGAGTGAAATAAGCCAGCAAATCTCCAGAAGACCGAAGTTGTCGAAATCCATATTGTCTGTCATGAATTATCTCAAGTAGGCCCTCTTCTAATTATTTTATATTTGGTAAATTTCATACGGATTGACCTTATTAACAAATTTTTTAGAAAATTCTTGTTCCGACACTGCGCTCGCTTGGCAATAAAGTCATCGAAAAGCGACGAACTAATCGAAAATAATAAAACGAACGTTTAGTGGGTGAAGTGAGGATCTTAGCAGAATTTTATTATCGTTCTTAAACTGAATACCTACTACCCGCAAACACCTCTTCTGCCCTTTTAATGTCTTTTAGGGAAAATTAAAAGGTGGCGCGTAACTTAATTTTATTTCGGTCGAGGAAAGTTCCTGAGGGATAGATTAGGATGGTGGCTACAGCTTTTTTTTTGTTTTGATGATCGTTTTTTAGGGAACTTTATAAATGGGTTAAGTGTTTGACTTTTAACTCGAACAAATTTAGAATAATATTGACGGGAACTTTTAGGTTATTTAATGATTCAATCTTTATTTTTACCTCCAAAAACACTTTTAACAAAAAAAGGAAAGAATAAATACAATTTTTCTAATGTTCTGATTTTTGCTAAGCAGTGATTGCTTGTATAGGAAACTATATAAGCATTTTTTTGCTATTTGGTAAGTATCGGTCAGGTTGGAGAAGCCCTCACTGCAGCTTTTGATCTTGACACCTAACACTTAAATGTAACAGGTCTTGTATCAAGTTTATAGCCCTTGCCGTATCAGTGTAGGTCGTTTCATCCAAATACTGAATGCATAATAAAATATAATGTGTAATGCTGTTTTCTTTCTATCCGCACATAGTAGGCATACTGGGTTTTCCAAAAAGATTCTTCCTTAGTTAACAGTGCCCCGTTATTAGCCCAAGCTTTTTCCTGTCCAGGTCCAAGGCCTGTGTAGCAAATGCAAGGTTTCTTTTGCTATGACTCAGAATATTGGTTTCTTACCAGCTTCTTTTTTGCTGCCAGGTTAACAAAGTCTTGGTTTCTTCCTGACAGCAGATTTGGTTATACCCATAATGGATTCAGGCCCCAGCAGGGGTCTGCAGAAATAATAAAAACTTGTAAATACAGATAAAAAAATTTAAATTAGAGTATGGAGTATAAAGAATACAAATGGTGAATGGCTTTTCAGGTTTATTGGCCTTCGTAGGTCTGAGTTAATATTCGATGTTTCGCCATCTCGAGTGGATGGCATCTTCGGGAGATGTAATGTCTACCTTTTAAGGCTGACGGTTTGTGACGTTTGTATGTCAAGATCACAGATTATATACGTTTTGATGGGTGGGGCATATTTAAGGGCTGTTCAAAAATTGGTCACGTTCCGGAGATTCATTTCTCTTATATTTGCGAGGAAGCAGATTTGTATTTTTAAGTACAGGTACCCATGTTCTATTGATTTTAATTGTTGCCTTGGATTTATAAAAATTCTGCTGGTATTTATATATTATAATCGCTTCTCTATAAAGCTTCAGGTGATATGCAGATGTGGTGCATAATTATTAATTGTGTGCTACGCGACGGCAGATTATTCTGTATGTCCAAGACGGCAGCTGGCTTTGTGTTCTTTGACCCTGGTGTTAATGGACCGTTTAGTTGTTTTAATGTAGACACTTCCACAAGTGCATGAAATACGATAAAAACCTGCAGAACTTAGTGAGGCTCTCTTATCCTTGGCAGATTTCAGATAGTTTTCGATCTTCTTATATGGCTTGAAGATAGTTTTGATGTTATATTCTCCTAGAATCCGGCCGATTCTATCTGTCACTCAAGGAATGTAGGGTAAAAACGCTTTAGAAGTGACTTCACGACTACTTAGTTCATAGCTTATGTGACCTCTAGTGCTAAGCTTTCGACGTATACATTTATATATAGTTCTTTATATTGCCACGTCTTTTAGTTCTCTAAAGAGTACTCTGCCAGTGGTCTCTCTACTGGCAAATTATGCCCGAGCTCAGCCGTAGAGGGTAGAAGAAAAAAATATAAAAGTGAGCCGCGCCACCGACTTAGACGGTACAAGTCGGAAACCCCTAGGTCTTGTAGGCACCAGCAGAGCCACACGATAAACAACAAACAATTATGGTGAACTAGATAAGTAAAATTATAGCAGAAATATATTGAAAACTTTACTCACACAATAAATTAAAATACACAGCTCAATAACAAAATTATAAAACATATAATCAAAATTAACAGCCAACAATAAATCGAAACTTCAAAATTTACAACTTTATGAAACAACAATAAATCAAAAATCCAAAGTTTACGATTCCATTAAAATAATTAAAACAAAGGTAAGAATGACAAACCTTATCAGGTTACAAAAAAAAAACATAAACAAGTCAACTTTTTACCAATACTTCATCAACGTTCACGAACGGCTGATAATTTAATTACATTTTTTTTTCTTTTTCATTTACATAAAGATTTACACTGTTAAAACACTCGAGCTTATTTCAAAAATAATTCTTTTTACGATGGCTGTCCTTCAAAATCACTACAATGGCATTTCCTTTGTCAGTGGAGAGAGCTAAAATGTTTTCATTCTTGTTAAGCTCTCTAATGGTACGTGTTTCATTCTTTGTAATATTAGATTTTGAGGGGTTTGGCTTTCCAAAAAATCTGTGAGCATTCTGTGCTTATTACCTCAGCCTGATCTTCGGGAAAATTTCTAATGACACATTCTAGGTTGGCAATTATTTCTTCCTTGTGAACCTCCTTATGGGTTACAGCAAAGTTTCCAACTTTGGAGATTATTAAAACCTCATCTTGGGAAAGGGGATGGTCAGATAGATTAATTACAGTTTTTTGTTGTATCCGTTACAGCTTAATGACTTTTCAGTACTTTGTTTTTGTCTTTTAGTCTCTGGTAATTGTTCTTTTGCCCCTTAGTACTTCTATCGAGTTTATTTTTTATTGATATGTAGGAAATTGAATAAATTTTGTACCCTTCTAATTTGTGCATAATGTTGGATAGGTTGTAAAAAATCAAGAGTAACTCCTTATCTGTGTGTGCAAGTTGAGATCTCGTGCATGAATTAGTTCTCTTAGTAGGGAACTTTCGATAGACCAATGTCGAAAACCAATTTTCAGTTTTCTATTCTGACTGGTTTTGCCATATCGTCAATCGAGAAAAATAACCCTGTATAAATTAACTTTAAAGTTTGTTATTGCTTTGTTGTTTACATGTTCCTGTTAATATTTAATCCCATGCTGATCTCAGTTTCATGCTGAACACAATTGAACAATTTGAAAAATGTTAAAAGAACTGTAGAACTGTAGTATTGATTTTTTTTGAGAGTTTTTCCTGACACCACTTACCGTGCAGGTTGGCAACATATTTTTAGGTTTTGTTAATGTGCTTAAAGTAGTAGTGGATTGGTAATAAATTTCCTAATAAGGTTTCTCTCACCCTTCAAAAGTTGGATTGTGTTTCACTAATAAATAAGTTTTTATTGGTTATTATTTTTTTTTATTACAAAATGTATAAAGAAAGCAAATAATCTACTTTTAAAAATGTTCCTACTGTTTGATTAAAAGCTTTTTTATGTTGTAATACTTGTAAAAGTATGAAAGCTTCGGAGAAAGAGTAGAATGTGATTTAACACTTCTTGCAGAATTATTAATGCGTTGCATGCTGATATTTTAAAAGGTTATATAATAATTTTAAACATAAGAGAAATTTTCTTTATAAAAATAGTGTTTATTTATTTACTACTTTTTAATAAATAAAAATCCTATTACCAATATATTTTATTCAAATATTACTTGTAGCTTGTATCTATATAACTAGTTATGAGACAAATTTTGATATTTTGTATGCAGCATCATAAAAGATATTGAATATTTTTGCAAACTTAGCAATAATTTAATAAATGCAAAGCAATTTTAGAAAATTAATTTTTTGTCCCTTTGGTTACACCAAACATACATACATACATACATATATAAAGTCAAACATGTAGCAGTAATTATTTTAAAAGATCTAGGTACACTGGTAAACAACAATTTAATTGCTATAAGTCATAGATAAGATAAGAACAAAATAAATTACAAACACGGAAATTGAAACAATTAAATATTACACTTAGAACAGACAGGCCTTCACAGTCTAGTACAGAAGGTAGAGAAATCTTTCCACCCGAAGGAGTACTTATTAGCAGCCTCTTCTGACATTGAGGGGGCATTTAACAACTTAACTTCCAGTGCAATAACACGGGCATTAAGTAGTGAATCTGCAGTTGGACGATCCGACTGAAATTTATAAGCCACACGCAATGCACTAGAGAAATCAAAGTTGAAAGCTCTGGTTGCTTTATAAGGATATTCGTCACCAGGGGGACCCCACAGGGCGGGGTACTCTTGCAATCTCGTAATCTCACACTCAATGAGTTTTTACTTCTTCTTCTTCTTTAGGTGCCCTGTCCTTCTCGGACGTTGGCAATCATCAGCGCTATCTGAACCTTGTCTACAGCTCGGCGGAACAATGTGGTAGTGCTCACTCCATACCATTGTCTTAAGTTTTTTAGACAGGATATCTTTCTTCTACCCGGGCCTCTTCGTCCTTCGATCTTCCCTTCTATAATAAGCTTTAAAAGTCGATACTTGTCATTTCTTAAGATGTGACCAAAATACTCCAGTTTGCGCTTTTTTAGTGTAAACAGAACTTCCAGCTGCTTGTCGAGGCGTTGAAGTACCTCGGTGTTACGCACTCTTTCTACCCAGGAGATTCTTAATAGCCTTCTGTACGTCCACATTTCAAAGGCCTCCAATTTTTTGCACATCGCATCTGTCAAAGTCCAAGTTTCCATTCCATAAAACAGTATGCAGAACACGTAACAGCGAAGCACTCGGACGCGTAGAGGCAAGCTTAAATTTCTGCTGCAAAGTACTTTACGCCATTTCAGGAACGAAGCACGAGCTTGTTCTTTTCTGTCACGAATCTCCTGCATGCTGTCCCACTTCTCATTTAGTTGACACCCAAGATATTTAAAAGTTTCTACTCGCTCAATTTGTTGACCGTTAATTGTCAGGTGTCCGTCCACGTTGTTTAATTTTCTAACTGCTAGCCACTTTGTCTTTCTCACGTTCAGGCTAAGTCCGGCCTCTGAGCTTGCAGCCGTCACGCGGCTTACCAGCTCCTGCAGTCGGCAACAAGAACCGTGTCATCCGCATACCTCAGATTGTTGATATTAATCCCATTGACAGATATCCCCTCGTCACATTCATCCAACGCCTCTTGAAATATCCTGTCGGAATACAAATTAAATAACAGTGGTGATAAAATGCATCCTTGACGAATGCCTCTCAGGATTTTGATCTCGTCGGACGCGGTGTTATCGATTCTTATTTGAGTTTTTACTACGAATGGAAAACTCCGGCTGCAAGATCGTGGCCTACGCTGTAACCCAGTTTTACTAGTCTCAGGGATATTCCCGGAGATCTTGTCTCAGATTATGCAAAATGCACTTAATGAACTAGTTCATTGGAGCACAGGGTGCTGTCTGGGCGTCAACCCGAAAAAACAGAACTAGTACTTTTTACGAGAAGAAACAAAATTCCCATCTTTCACCTACCAGAAATTGGAAGACAAACTATTAACCTCTCGGAACCTGGGCCTGATCCTAGACCAAAAGCTGTTGTGGAGGTAAAATATGGAGGAAAGGGTAAGGAAAGACACTGTGGCGACCTATACCTGCAGAAGGGCCATCGGCAAATATGTTGTTCATTGGCTCTATATTACGGTCATAAGACCGATTCCAATGTATGGATCGTTAGTATGGTGGCCAGCCCTAAAAAAGGGAGTCAACCATACAAAGGTCCTCGGACTACACCAACAAAAGCAGTTGAAACGATTCTACATCTACTAGCAGTAGATCTGTTTGCGAAAGAATGCGCAGCTAAGGCGGCTCTCCGACTCAATGCTGTCTCCCCATGGACCGAAACGCACTATGGTCACTATAGAATCCTAAGAGAATACGACCTGTGCACAAAAACTCTGACTACACTAAACCTACCCACATGTTCGAAGGCGACCTATTCCTGGAAATTCCATCCAGAGAAGATTGGGCCAAGAATCTAGTTAAACGTTAGGAAGCAGTATTTTATACGGACAGTTTTAAACCAGAGGGAAGAGTATGTTGCGGAGTCTACTCAGAAGACCCCTCACTTGACCTGTTGTTTCGTTTGCCTGATTACTGTAGTGTCTATCAAGCCGAAATGATAGCCATTATCAAGGCAGCTGTATGGATACTCCGCAACGAACAAAAGTTCAGCGAGATATTCATTCTTTGCGACAGTCAGGCTGCTATCAAATCACTGAACTCAGTTTACTTGACCTCTAGGGCAGAGGTGCAGTGCTAAGCCGTCCTAAATAAGCCAGCAGCTAAGTTTAGATCTCACATTGTCTTGGTACCCGTACACAGGGACATACCAGGCAACTGTAAGGCAGACGAGCTAGCAAGAGAGAGCACCACCCTACTAGCTGTATCTGTCTCATCTCAGCAAGGAGTACCGATTGCAAATTGCCAAAAGCCAACTTGGTGTATCAAAATGAACCCACAAGTACATCATCGAAACAGATTTGGCTACGTCGAAATAATGATGTTTTAATTCTATCTAGAGAGTCCATTGTCACGATAAGGAAGAGGAAAAAACAATGGTATATATTCTCTGCCACTGCCCTGCCCTAGGCATAAAATGGCAACCGAACTTTGATGACTTATCTGATCTCAGCTTAGTTATCATTAAAAGTTTCAGTTTTTCACAATATTTATTACCTAATGAATGAATTTAACACTATTCGATAAATAATGTTCCCAAATTATGTTTGTCGTCTACTATATTGTAAAAACACAGTATAAAAACAATATTTAAAATTTCTTATTAATTATTATGTTAATCCACTTTGTTTAAGCATAATTTATAGCTATCATAAATATTCAAATTGAGTTCCTGATAATTAAGACCGGAAAAAAAACAAAAAATGGCCAAAGTTGTTCCTTATTTTAAAAAAGTATTGTACCCAGGAACGTGCTTCGCATTTAAGCGTATTTTTTCGTAAATAATTAATTAAATTTTAATAATTTAAACGTTCACGGAGTACTTCTACACATACAGCAGATGTGGCTATAAAATTTTGATTATGATTTGTGTAAAATGAAAAAATGTCATTTAATATTAAACCTTCGAGAAGGCCATGCTTTATTTATTGTTACTTTTCCTTTACAGAAAAATATTTCACCAAATACGCATTCAAGTTTTTTAGTTAAGTAAATGTCACAAATATCTTGCTTGGACTCATTAACCATGATCTCCATTTTCTTGTGCATAAAAATTTAATTGGTAATACAGTTGGGGTCTCGTTAAAAAGCTGTAAAAACTTATAATTTATTATGTAAAAGTAATATCCTTGATTAAAAAGCATCTAAACAGTCCTTAAACTTTTCCAAAATAATATACACCGATTGATTTCGAACATTTTAAGAACCGAAGCTGCGGTTGATTTAATTTTAACACATTTTTTATAAAATTTAGGCTAAAATATCTAAAAAAGTTTTATTTATAAATTTAAATAAATAATAAGGTATTTTTTTCGATGCTTTCATTATAAAACCAGCTAGTCCAAATAAATTTTGATTTTGCATGCTATTTAAATAAAACGTTGATTCACACTGAAACAAATATTTTTAACCAAATTTGCGTTTTATGGGACATTATTTCACAAAATTTAATTCTGTGGTCATAGTCGTCTGTACTAAGCTGATGATGAATTTGTACATTTTTAGAAAAAAAATTAATCAAATTCAACACTTTGTTTATGAAACCAACAGAAATATTTGTTTTAATACTTATGAAATGGAATAGGTAGAATCTATAGCAACATGACCCAGTACTTTAATTTATGCAGCTTCTTCGAGTAAGCGGTAGTTTAATACGAGTACTGTCATAACCTGCAGATTTCCCCAATTTCATATTGTTTAACGCTTCAGTAAATTATTGTGGTCGACATTGTCTATGTATGGGGTGCGTGGTAGTTTAATACGAATACTAGAATCACTTTACGAGGATTCCACTGCTTGTGTCAGGATAAAACGAGTTTGCACGGACTGGTTTAACATCGAAAAAGGTGTGAGACAGGGATGTGTGG
This sequence comes from Agelastica alni, assembly GCA_950111635.1. NCBI lineage: Eukaryota > Metazoa > Arthropoda > Insecta > Coleoptera > Chrysomelidae > Agelastica > Agelastica alni. The sequence continues at coordinate 27,417,034 of OX467712.1, forward strand.
TTTCGCCATGGCTGTTTAACTTATACATAAACGATTGTTTAAAAGATTTGAAAGAGAGTGCGTATGGATTGAAAATGAATGATTTGATCATCAAATGCCTTCTTTACGCCGATGATCAATCGTCATCTGAAGAGGAGTTGCAGGCGATGGTTAATATTATGCATGGGGTATGGGATGTTAAAGGGGTGCCACTTGAAAACAGCAACATTTTTAAACCTCCGTCTTGATTTCAACTCGACGTTATTTTGTTTTTCTTACATTGCTATTGTATCATCCATACGATCGGCTATGAGGACGATGTCGTCTGCAAATATTAAATGACCAAGTTTCTCTCCATTTATGTTGATACCATGTTCGTACAGGTCTGCCCTCTTACAAGTATGTTCCAAAAGTATCGTCAATAACTTTGAAGAGATAGTGTCTACCTGCCGTACTCCTCGCTGTGTAGAGAATTTGTTTGTTTCTTGTTCGGATAATCTTACACTAGCCGTGGCGTTTTGGTAGATAGGTTTAATTAATTTGATGTAGCGATGGTCTGTTCGACACTCAGTAAATGCTGCTAGCATTTTCTATTGATCTATAGTATTAAAGGCTTTTTTATAATCTACGAATATCAGTGCCAAGGGTTTGTTATACTCTGTAGATTTCTCTATCAAATTCTTTATCACTAGTAGATGGTCGTTGGTACCATACCCCAATCTAAATCCAGCTTGTTTTCTGGGCTGATAGAAGTCGAACCTAGCCTTCAGGCTATTACCATACTTAAATTAAATTATATTTTTAAAAGTTTACTTTAATTTTTTTCTAAAATATTTGTTTCAATACCATAAAAGTTTAAATATATTAAAATTATACTTAATAAATTAAGCTAAAATAAAGAACTTTTAAATAAATATCTTTTATAAAAAAAATTATTAATATTTTCTTATTTTTCACTACGTTAGCAACTCAGTATTTAAAAAAATAGCAATTACCAAAAACAGAGTGTAAAAAAGAAGAGTTAATGCTCTTATTTCCCTACCGTCCAAAACTCATTTAAAAAACCAGCTAATTTTTTTGTTAACTTTAAATTAGTTATTAAAATTAAACATCTCCTGTTTCCTTTAAATTTCCACTTTAAAATTGAATAAAAAATAAATTTCAAAAAATATATTTTATTCATGAAAAAAAATTTTAGGTAATTAATGTTTCGCCATTTTATGGGACTTTTTTAAAAATTTCGACTAAGCAATTAACATCCAAACAAAATGACACACAAAAAATGTAATCTAAAGGTTTTGAATGAGGTGTATAAGTGTATACAGAGTGGACCAAAAGTCTGGAAACGGGCAATTATCTACGTAAATTGCTAGTCCAAATTGTACAAAATTTGGGATAAGCCTATTTTAAGATACAAAGATTCCAGATTTGACATTTGCAATGTTATCAGATTTACAGTTTCTCTGATATTATTAGTCACTTTGGTTTTTTTAATATATCACCCTGTATATTTAGTCATTATTGGAATATCCTCTTTAATTGTTATTTTAACATTGTATCTATCCACATCCTAAGTAATCGTAGCCGCTCGACTAAACAAAGTTTTAAAAGTATTTCTTACCATTTTTTTTACATTGACGTTAAAAACTTTCATAAATATACAAGTAAAATTCCGTATTTAATAATCTGTTTTGTTAAAATATCCTTAAATGAAAGCGAGAGAATTGCAATTTTATTGATAATTAATGTTGGTGATAAGATGCGGACTCAACAAAAGGTATGCTTATTATTTCATCAAAAGCATCAATTTTGTGAACGTATTTCTCAATCTGCAGTTAACAAAATAGAAAGAAAATAAAGAGAATTAGGACACGTTAGGGATCAAATATTTTTACATACATACATATAGTCGTCACGCCTTTTTCCCCTACGGGTAGGCAGAGACCACTTCCTTCCACTTGCTACGGTTCGTACACACATCTTTTGCTTCCTTTACTTTCATCAGTGCTCTCATACATGCTCTTCGGTTGTTGGTACTCTTGACCTGGCCTTTCTTCAAAACAATGTTGATCTGATCAAGATATGTTCTCCGAGGTCGACCTCTACCGATTTGCCCATTCACACTCGCCTTATAAATTTGTTTCGTCAATCTTCCTTTATCCATCCTTTCTACGTGTCCAAACCATCTAAGCATTCCTTTATCTATCTTTGTGACCACATCTTTTACACCACAGTGTTTTCTTATCTCACTATTCTTAACTGACTACTCATCTCCGCAGCATTAATCCTATTTTCATGCTTCTTTTGCCAAACCCAACATTCACTACCATACATAAGTGTAGGAACCAACACACCTCTATGCACCGCCAAAAGTGCCTTTTTTGACACTTTCTGGCTATTCATAAAGCTATGCAGTGCCCCATTCATTTGTTTTCCTGCCAACACCCTTCGCTCAATGTCACTGCCATACTTTCCATCTCTAGTAAATTTTGAACCCAAGTACACAAATTCATTAACTTGTTCCACTCTTTCTCCCTCAATCGAAACCCCACAGTTTGTCATGCTTTCTTCTCTTTCAAAACCATTACTTTAGTTTTGCTCACATTTATTTTCATCCCTTTGATTTTCAGGGAATCATGCATAACATTAACCATCGCCTGCAACTCCTCTTCAGATAACGCTAATATGACAATTGTAAACAGCTAGATATATATATATATATATATATATATATATATTCCCCAATTTTACGAGCCCTTTTTAACTCAAAAAATGTAATAAGAGATCTAATTATTTGCCAGCACTGGTCGGACAACTTATTCGTCTTTAAAAACTCCGAGAAAAACGGCCGAAGGAAAATTTGCTTTGTTCCGTAAAATCGTAAAATGAATCTCGATAATGAAGTTGATGTAAGATAAAAATTAAATTATAAAATGGCTTAGGAATTAAAATTAAGGTTGTGTACCTTTAAAGAAGTATTGTAACGAAATTTTGTAAAAACCCAAATAAAATTTCCTAATGAGTATTTTCCTTTATTTATTTTTATCCATTACCTATAAAATTAAAAAAAAAAATTTAAAATGTAGGTATACGTAAGTTGGCACTTTTTTATTATTAATTTTAGGAAAAAAAGCTATTTTTTATAAAAAGTTCTGCATGTTCTAAAATCCAAAATTCAATCATCAGATATTAAATTGTATGAGTCGTTTACTAGGTTTGTCAAAAACATGATTGTTGATCAAATTACCTTTATATTTGACCATATTGAAATTTTTTATTAAGAAAAGATGTTTAAAAATAATTTTTAAATATTTGATGTTGTTTATTTTCAATAAAAAATTCGTTTTTTCAACATTTTCTCTGCGATAACAATAAAAGTTTGAATATTAATGCATAATTAATCTAGGAGCATTTGTCAGTGAACGTCAAAACGGCGGAAAGCCGGTGACACTAAAAGTGCACTTATATGGATTCTGAAATTTAGCATAGGAATTAATAGTATTTATCCATATCCATATTCGGTGTGCCAGAGTTTATCCTGGCATAAATATTATTGATAAATATTTATTTTATAAATAATCGTAAGTAATTTGTACTTTAATGGAAATTAATTTCCAATAGACCATTTTGTAGCAAATTTTATGTATTTTCAAAAAAATTTGGTGTGACAACTCTCATCGTGGCAGAAAAGTCTGTCACACCGACTTTTAATATCTAATGTTCATAAAATGTTTTCCTTATCACGAAATTACATTTTTTTAAATCTTTCCCTTTCCCGTTCTTCTTTTAAAATATCTTAATGTGATGAAAAAAAAATGTTGGTAAAGTTTGAGCTCTTGTAGGGAATTAAACGATCTACAAAAAAACTTAAATATAATTTTTTGCTTACTTAACTCGTTTAAAAGTTATTTAAGGTTAAAGTTTAACCTCAAATTGTAAATGATGACTTTTACAATTTGTTGTATTCTATCGCAAAATAATAACTCAAAAACATAAAATATCATATTTACCGTGAAGTTTATCGAGTGTTTTTCGGTAATACAATAAAATTTGTACGAAGTATCAATAATAGTTAGAAAACAGATTTTTTCCTATATGTACTTAATTTTTGAAAAATTTCGCATTTTTTTATTTACATTATTAGTTAATTAAAAAAATTACCTACAAGTATATGTATTCAATTCCACTGGCCGATAAATCGTTTGAGCGCAAAAAAATTCTAATTAAAAAAAACAATTTTTCCCGTGTTTATATAAATGGAAAATCAAAAATCACGATGAGCGACCTCTAAATATTAATATTAAGAGCTCAAACTTGACCAGAATTTTTTTTCATCATCTTGGACGATATTTTTATGGTAACGAAATAAAAAAAATTAAAAAGTTTTTTTTGACCCGCCCACATTTATCCAAAGAAAAACATTGATCATCGGTATGTTTCACAGTTGATGAATAAATTAATGAAAACGGGTTCTTTGGAAAACAGAAAGTAATACACGGTAAAGGTATTTTAATAAATAAAGAGATAAGTGTTTATTAGGAATTAATTTACAATTCTAAATAAATTTTAATTGTAATAGTTTTGATACTATTAAAAGTTTATTAATGTTTGGTAAAATTTATATTTTTAGACACACTGTGTGTATTTAATAATCACATTTGGGATTGTACTTGGTTTCCTCATTTAACTAATTGTTAAAGTAGCCTCCAACAGCAAACTAGGAGATAATCGGTTTGTCTTTACAGTGATACAACACAAAGTAAAGAGCATAGCTTAAATGGATTTTCTGATCAAATTAATGATTGCTTGGTTATCAGATCTGTTACAAAAATGTTGCCCTTTGAGTTTCTGACAGTGGTATCTATAAAGCTCTATTCACTGTAACCCAAATATTCAGTTTCCCGGAAGATTAAAACCAGCCAGACAGACGTATCCACTATTGATAAAATGTGGATTTCCTTTGCAGAAAAAACGAATGAATACGAAACTATAACAATGAACTGTAATGGAAAATTGAGAAAAATTTGTAATATTAAGTTACCTTCGAATAAAAATATCGATGGTAAAATAAAAAATTAAAAATGATGTATGTAGAATCACATGTTTTATTGTTATTCATTTTAACACTACGTTACAATTTACAATTATAACAAATAAAATAAATGAACTCACCACATTGGGTGATGAACAAGAAGGATTCAGATCAGGAAAATCTTGTACGGATGCGATATTTGTCCTGCGACAAATAATTGAAGAATCCATCAAGTATAACAAACCAGCCTTCATGTGTTTTATAGACCTGGAAAAGGCGTTTGACCGAATACAACTGAAGGACGTGGTACACCTTCTATACAACAGGCAAATCCCATACAACATCATAAAAACCATCGAAAATATTTACCAGAGAAACAAAATACGAGCCAAAATCAATGGCACAACTACCAAAGAAATTCCTGTAAATAGTAGTATCCGACAAGGAGATTCCCTTAGCCCCTTATTGTTTAACATCGCTATGGACGAAATAATAAAAAGCACTCGTAACCTAAAAGGGTATAAAATGGGAAACAAAGACGTCAAAATCCTATGCTATGCCGATCATGCAGTTCTGATTGCAGAAAACGAAGATGACCCACAGAGATTACTATTCAAATTCAGCACAACGGCAAAAAGTCTAAAAATGAACATATCTGCAGCAAAAACGAAATGCATGACCACCTCAAAAACACCTATTAGATAAAAACTGGTTGTGGATGATAAAATTATACAACGGGAGATGAAATTTAAATACCTAGGCATAGAAATATCAGGATTCGGTGACATCGAGGCGAAGGTAAGAAACCATACGGCAAAAGCAGCACGAACCTTAGCTTACCTGAACGATACAATCCTCCCAAACAAATATATTGGAATCGAAACCAAATCCCGAATCTACAAGACGGTCATCAGACCTATATTAACATACACAGCGGAAACTAGACCAGATACATCGAGAATATTAGAAACCACCGAAATGAAAATAGTGCGCAGGATCGCTGGAAAAACACTTTTTGACAGGGAGAGAAGCGAGGACATTAGAAGAACATGTAAAATAGACAATGTAATTGAATGGATACTGGGAAGAAAAAGAGAGTGGAACGAACATATAGACCGGATAAATGACAACAGAATGGTCAAAATAACTAGAGACAAATCGCCCTTAGGGCGCCGAAGCGTTGGAAGACCCCACAAGAGATGATGCGACAACCTTTTTAACAATTGAACGGCAGAGGATACGAAGAAAAACCAGCAAATTGCTTACATTTAAGAAAGAAGAAGAAGAAGAAGTTACAATTTATTATTATCTTACATTTTAAAATCAGAACAGACACGCTGGTAACGTATCTCCTGATAAAGTTTATCTTATAGTGTTGATTTGTCAAAAAGCGATACACCACGAGTACCAAGCTGTCATTTTAGTTCTTTTCGATGCGATCAACAACACGTGAAGATGATTGTTTTTTTGTGTCTTTTCTGCTGTATTGATTAAAATTGTAAACCTAAAGTATTTATGGAAAACGGTATATTAAAAAAGTAAATTTAGTTACGGTATCTAACTTGCATCAGATTAAATATACTATACCTACATATTTATTGACTACGAGAAGGCGTTTGACAGGGTGAGGCACGAAAAGATAATTAACCTCTTACGAGAAAGTCAGCTCGATGAGCAAGATGTCAGAATAATCAAAAACCTCTATTGGAATCAAGTCGCTGTGATCAGTTTTGAAGGTAAAACATCAGAAAATATCAAAATACAACGAGGGGTAAGAGGTGTATTATCACCACTTCTGTTTAATGTTGCTGGGCAACTAGTGCACAATGTCTGAAAAACGCACGGGTAAATTTTCGCAATCTTCGTCACGACAAAAGAGGCGTGGAGTAAATAAAACAAAAGGCGCCGTTCATTGCCGTACAGACAATATAATTACTTAAGTGACAATTGACAATTCAATATTTTTTTGACAAAACGATATTATAAAGGTATTTCTGAGATGTTTACAAGACTCTGGTGTAGCTAGTCAATAGAAAAAGCTTCGTCAAAAGTTGTGGATGAATTTGGCAACACGCCAACTTGATATCCATTAGTTTTAATTCAATGGCCATCCTTATCAAAAAATCCGCCAGGTGACAGAACCGTCCCTTAAAAAAACGAATTCAATTTTCCCAAAATTTGTTTTTAATAATTGAACCAATGTAACATTGAATATTGTTGATAACAAATGAGAAGATATTTTTTCGCGATTATTGTAGTAGGTGCTTAACACATTTACTTAGTACGTTATTTTTTTCAATTAATTAATAAAAGTTCATTTTTCATGTATGTTGTTTTTTACTTTTACTACTACTACTACTACTACTGTATATTATAACAGTCGTAGAAAAAGTATAGTGTCAAACTCGCATGGAATGACCATTTCCTACTCGTATGATTTGCAGCAAACTTTCACACTCGTAGGAAATGTATGTCATTCCGTGCTCGTTGTACAATATACTATTGTATTTTACTAAAGGTAAACATTTAAGGGTAAGATTTTAAAAAACGCAAACAGTAAATATAGCTCACTTATTTTTTTTTTTTTTTTTTAATTTTTAAGGCATCGACTACTATGGTCATTAGCCCCTTTTTGTCGAATCGGTCGGTATTTCATTGGAGTAGGTACAAATCTATACTTTTTTCATAAGACCTGTTTCTTTGAGAAATTGAATCGTTTTCAGGCAGTATTTTTCATTTTCCAGGCATTGCCTCAGTGTGTCAGGTAGGGAGCAATTGTTCCTAGCTTGGGTGTATACTGGGCATAAAAGAAGTAAATGTTCCACAGTGACTTGCACGTCGCAGATATCACATATTGGAGGTCTAGAACCAGACAATAGGTAGCTAGATGTGATATGAGTGTGACCAATTCTCAATCGTGTAAGTGCAACTTGTTCTCTCTTCTGGTGTGATGGAAAAGGTAGTATTTTATCGACTTTGTTTTTTATTATCTTCAGTTTGTGGTTACTATCGTTCCATTCTTGGTTCCATTTATCTCTTATTTTATTCTTGTGATGTGCTTTCATATCTTCGGGTCGCAGTGGGATGTCATTCATATAATTTTGTCCTGTACCTTCGCGAGCCGCCATATCTGCGAGTTCATTACCAGCTATTCCTATGTGCCCTGGAATCCAGAAGAAAATTATTCTCCTGTCAGAGTTCTGCAGGATGTGGACCACTGTTGAGATGATCTGAATCAGCGGATCGTCGTTATAACTATTCTGTATGGCTTGTAGTGAACTACAGGAGTCAGAAAGAATCAAGTATGTCCCTAGGTCCAACGTCCCGATGAATCTCAATGCTTGGAGAATGGCATATAGTTCCGCTGTGAATATGGAGGATATTGGGTTCAATGTCCACTGGTGAGTGTTTCCCATACAAGAAAAAGCTGATCCCACTCCTTGATCAGTTTTTAATCCATCAGTGTATATTATTGTACAATTCTCATATTTGTTTATGACTTCGTGGAATATTTGGAGATATTGAATTCTGTTAGTATTCTCTTTCTTGAATATATTGCATTCGAAATGAAACTTTGGGGTTGTGAGTGTCCAAGGGTGAATTTCACTGAAAGATGAGGGGAAAACATGTGGGAGTTCAGTATCTAAGGAGTACAAATCATTTTCTATTCGCTTTCCTACTGTTTTATTTGCTGGTATCGCATTATAAATGATTGAATGATTGGGATGATTAGGTTGAGACCATATTTTCACACCATAATTCAATACTTATTAACTTATTATTCACTTATTTTTATCTTTTTTATTGAAACTAAATATTTCTCATTAATTCAATCGGCATTTAATTTCAGGAGTTTAAGAACATGTTTTCTACGAAAAAACGTACAAATAAATTAAGTAAAATTGTTTTTTGTTGTTTTATGTCTCATTGTCGATTCACGTTTTCGATACTTTATCGATTTATCTAGATAACTATAACATACCTTTTATAGTCAATGTTACGGTGACACTGGATTCTCTTGAGGTCGACGTAAAATATTATGTGCAAATAAAATTGAAGGAAGGTATCAGTTCTAACAAGAAATACGGATATAGAGACATCCGTTTTAAAAAACATGATGTAGTTAAACATTCATTGATTTTATTAAAGGGTAAATAAAAAACGTAGAGCTCTGTTTTATTACCTAATAAAACTAGTTTCCAAACTAAAGCAGTTTTTATTTGTTAATTTTCCCACTTGCTAGGGATTTCTTAACTAAAGAAAAAAGTAAAATTTAACTGAATAAACTATAATTATAATATATTGTTGTTAAAAGTTATTTTAAAAAATACACAATATGAAAACACGCAGTGAAAAAGAAAATTGTTAAAAGATGCTTTAAGCCAATTTTAACAACAGATGTTCTAAAAGTCAAAAAAAGAAAGCAGAGCTCTGCAATGTTAATAGGAAGAGATAATGTCACGGAAATTGTGTTTTTGTGGCGAAAAAAATAAATATGACGATAATACCTACTTTAAAAAACAACGTAGTGCCTACAAATATTAGTATGTATGTGAATAATTGTCACTGTTTTTGTTTCGCGAACCTTAATTGAGGTTCGAAAAATGCTCGACAATTAATTTACAAATAATAACTAAACTACCGATTCGCAAAACTGAAAAATGGGTCTCCACTTAATTTCCGGCACATCCAACCAACTAATTTTTGTTATAAATGATGGCTGTGTGCACTATATGTATTCAATATTACTGCTGGCTATCTCCGTCGATTCTATTTTACACTTGTTTATGTATGCGGTGAGCAGTAACTTAATACGAGCGCTGAAATCACTTTACGAGGATTCCACTGCTTGTGTCGGGATAAACGGAGCTTACACAGACTGGTTTAACATTAAAAAGGGTGTTAGACAGGGATGTCTGGCTTCGCCATGACGGAGTGACATTCATAGATGGTTGCTTAAAAGATTTAAAAGAGAGTGCTTATGGAATGAGAATGAATGGTTTGATCGTCAATTGTCATCTTTACGCCGATGATCAGTGCTGCGTTTCACTAAGTGTTCACAACACCTACAATACTACAATCTTTCCATATGGCGACCAAGATCGTTGTGGTCGCGGTGAAAACGTCACTAATGACGTCATGGCATAGACTCACGTGAAGCTCACGACAACCCATTTCAAGAGGTGGGTCAAAGTGAGCGTTAAGAGAATTAGCGGGATTTTTAAAAACTCAAAGCAATAAAGATGGCGACCGTGAAAATTTCATTGTTTGATGCGCTTTCACATTTTGATATGAGATGTAAGGGGTTTTTAAAAAATATAGTTGGTCTGTTTTGGGAATTCCAAGAGAAGTCGAGCACTTTTCAAATCAAAAGAATATAAGCTGTTTGATATCAGAGCAATTTTAAGAATTTAAAACGTCCTGTGCGATTAAAAAAAGTAAGCACTAAAACGTATGCGTGGGCTGGTTTTTTACATTATTTGCAAAGTCGTCTTTTAGTTAGTACAATCCCAAAAACGGATCTTGTTTAGGCTTCCGCTACTACTGTAAAAACCAACTTTTTTATTTTTTTTTACACTTGGCACAAAAATTATTGCATTATTAGGGCTGTTTACTAATGGGGTGATATAATAATACGTGGACTGTATATTGTTTGATATTACTTTTATTATTATTTGAGTTCGTGATGCTAACTTTAACAGATGTTACTCTCGAACCTTTGGCACAGGGAAATACAGAGTTGGACTCCAGACTCTATTATGAACTTAATAGGGGTGACCAGCTCTTTAACTAGAGAAGGTAGAGATAAGGAAAACAATATCAGCGTTAAAAAGTCACTAAAATTGTATTGAATTAAGATAGCGTTACTGTAGCGAAATAATTTTCAAAAAGAGCGCTCAAAGTTTAAAAAAAAAGGACAAAGAGTATTGGGAATTTTTATTTCCTTTTTATTTTTACGTTCACTTGAGCACCTTTTTACTGCATAATCGTTTTATTTTAAAATTATTGTGTATCTATTTCTATTTGACCTATTTCACTTCATCTACAGCTTAGTTCAGATCTAACATTACGTCTATCAGTGCCACTACATTTTGATGGACACGTTTTCAATAAAAATCCCATATAAGATTGTTCTCATTACCTTTTTTATCTTTTTTCTCTATATCTTTAACTATTGCAGTACTTCGTCTCACAGCGCCTTCATTGGTAGTTAAAAACGCTAATAGCCTTCCCTTTACTTTACTTAAAGTCGGTTTTTTTTATGGAGCTACAATCACCTCAGATAACAATATAACACAAGAGATTAACAACAGAACTCAGGGAATCAATCGCTGCTGTTTTGCACTACGAAAAATAATGAAATCGAAAAATGTAACCCGCCGTACGAAAGTATATAATACCTATAATTACATATGCATGTGAAACATGGACGATGACAAAACAACATGAGAACCGACTAAAAATCGCAGAACGAAGAATTCTTAGAAGGATATATGGACCAATGAAGGACAACGCCACACAACAATACAGAATTAGAACTAACAGGGAAGTGCAAGATATAGTAAAAATAATAAAGGCAGAGAGATTGAGATGGGCCGGACATGTGAAGAAACAAGACCAAGTGTCGTAAAACTGGTGTGGGAAGAGAACCCGGTAGGAAAGCGGCCGCTGGGAAGGCCAAGGATGCGGTGGAAAGAAAATATTGTAGCAGATTTACGGATCCTAAATGTCCAACGACCAGAAAAACTTATGATGGACCGCAGCAAGTGGAGGCAAATTGTAATGTCAGCGAAGACCCACCCCGGGTTGTAAGCTACAGAGAGAGAGAGAGGTTTTTTTATGGAAAGCAAAACGAAAAATATATTAAAATGTTTATGACTTTGTCTGAAAAAATCAAAATTTAATCTTATAATATTCGCTCTTCTGGGTAAACGATATTCGATACCTAATTAAGAATAATTATCATTGATGAACGATGCGAATTGCCCAATAATTAATAACCTAATGATATTTAAATTCGACGCTATAAATTGCGTAATAGGCTGGCTATAAACGTAAACCTACATGCACATTTTATGACTGACCATAAACGGATTTTCATTCATTTAATGACGATTTTAAATTTACGATGACACTTAGGGGATATTAAACAAGATTAATATTACTAACATTAAAGTAGATACAATAAAATGAGTGATTTATGCTCGTACAAACCTTTTAAGTTTTAATATTAAATTTTTTAAAAATTAACGAAAACTTACAAGAACATAATTCTTGTACTTCAGTATTGCTATTTTTTTAACTTTCACAGTGAAAATTTAGAAAACGGAAGTCATTTTTTCATTCACGTATATTCTAGATTTATACAAAAGTTTTCACTAAATCTCACCATTTTTTAATATTTTCCTTTGCATCTACTTTTTCTTTTGTTGAGTCAATACATTAGATTCCGGCTTTAGAACCACGATCTCAAAAAATCGTGAGCACACTTTTTGTATCGACTCAATGATCTACTAACGAGTCTTAGAGTTATTACCTTAGAATTTGATTAAGGACCACGATCATGCATCGTTATCAAATTTATTGCCTTGACTCAATGGTCAATTATTTTTTTTGTTTCTTAAAAAAAAACTTTAAAAAATAATTTCTCTTTACCAAAAATCGTTCAACTTCACTTTAACTTGTGAATTTAAATTTTTTATGGTTCATAAATGACATCGTCCAGACTGTACGGCAAGCTTTATTGGGAGAACTTGCAGACATTTGAGGGTGTGTATAAACAAGCATTTGAAAAAACAGTTAAATCATCTTTTAGACATTATTTCACTAGATTAGACTTTTATAAAGGTCTAAAGCTCTAAAACTTAAATGGTCATTAATGAAACTTTTTCAAATTCACAAGTTAACCGTCCCTCTACACCGTCAATTATCATAACTCAAGGTTGTTAACCTTTGAGTCAATACATTAGATTTTCCCGCTTTAGGACCACGACATTAAAAATCATTTTAATTAGAAAAATTTAAAATTAAAAAATAAGAGTTTGAAGTTACCCTAAATAATTTTATTACCCCCTCTGTTAGTCTCTCATCGCTTAACAACATTTGATTCGCAATCTATGAATTTGAGTTGACAATTGACATCTCTGCCGTCGTTAGTAGACACCCACCTGTTGAATAAAAATCACAGGTTTTTAAAAAAGTTTTAAAAATTTTTAATTTAACATAGCTTTTTGCCAAAGCCCTATATAGTGGCTAATAACTTTTATTTATTTCAAAGATTCAGATAGCATAATGGATATCCAAAAATATGTTTAGTTTAATGTACTACGTTGTTCATGGATTTTTTCTAAACATTGACAGTACGTATTAAGCTTTTTATAAAAGTTCGTCTTATAGTTTATCAACAAATTTTTCTCATAAAAAAAATTAAATTCTGTTTTATTAACAACTAAAGCTATCAGCTTCTTAAAATAAATTTTACCTTACAAAATTTCTTTCAACCTTTCAAAGTTTAACTGAGTTTAACTGGCTTAATATTACTTGTAGATTAATGCACTGATGCACTAATCCTGTAGGTAGGATTTAAAACGCGTTATGCTTAAATAAATTAAAATTTTACACGGAATACAACTGGTTTCATTTATGTGATATTCTTAACGAGTACACAGCCATTAACATCTCTGGATGTTTCTCAAGCGATTTTAATCTTACCAGTGCTTTGTATTATTGTTGTTTTCGGCAAAAAACTAAATAATTGGCTGTCGTGTCTAAAATTAAAATTGAACTAGTAAGGCATATGCTGCATTTTAGCCTAGTTGCTCCCTTTCCTCCGATGATAAATCAAAATGTTTTATGTTTCAAGTTCAGAGTTGATACGAAAGAGAATATGAAAAATTGTGGTCCGGTGATTTTTATGAATGTTGAATGTGTGTGCAAGAACGACATAAATAATTCCAAAACGAAACTCTAATTTTGGTCAAATATATGCTATGGATCCATATTTATGCAAAGGTCTCTTTTGGATCGTAACAGATTACAGAGAAATAAAAAGCTGGAAATATTACGAACAGCGACGGGTAGAAAAATTGTGTGGGAATCAGGGCTGTCAGACGCACTGACCCTTGTTAAATTACTACGTAATTTCGAGAGGACTAAAGTGGGTGCTTTTACCATAAAAGGAGAGGGGCTATCTCATTAGTCAAAATCAGAGTTTATTTTAGGGGTTTACGATTATAACTTTCCTAATAGGTACTTATTTAAAATAGTATGTTAGATATTCGAAATACACCTTCCGGTAATTGAATATCGTCTTAAAAAGAACTTAATATGAAATAGAAAACAGCGAAAGTACTAAAAATCCTTTCATATTAATAATACGATTAATACAATTTGACCTTATAAAATATTAAAAACAATTAAATATATGTAAGATATATTTGGATCCACCCTGTATGCAAGATCCATCGGTGAAGCCATAAACGAGGGTTAATTGAACAGAAAGATCTGTTTTGCTGGGTACCTAAAATAGGAAGACGAGGAGGAGTGCGGGATATGGCAGGTAGTTTGGCATCCTTTAGTACGAGACTGAAGGGTAAAGACGCATTTTATAATAGATTGATAGTTTCGACTATGTTTTACGATAAATGTATTTTTAAAATAAAATAGGATATTGTTATTTCTTACATACATAAACAAATTTTTATTTATTTATATTTTTATTTTATTTATTTTTATTCTTATTTTGGTGTACGACAAAAAATACCAGTCTAAAAGACTAACCAATAATAAGTCAATATATCTATGAGTTTTAGTTTTTTTCTGATTGGTTAACAATTTTACACATGACATAACCCACGCACTGTACTCTGCTTTTGCACAATTAACTTTTCGAGTTCCCACGGCTTGGTTCTCTTGAATATTCGGACATGGTTTTGATTATCCAGCAGCTGAAGAGCTTCTACATCCTGACTTCCTGACTTCTACTTGCCAGCAAACTTTTTAATCTCTTCTTTAACTGTTGGTATTCAGTGAAAGTCAATTTGGATTCAAAAATGCAATGGAGGCACGAGAAGCATTATTTGCCCTAAATGTTCTAATACAGAGGTGCCTAGATGTGAACCAAGATCTATTCGTCTGTTTTTTGGATTACAATAAAACATTCGATAGTGTAATACACGATATACTTATGAAAATACTAAGTGAGAAGCATTAGCCATCTATATTACAATCAAAGAGCTGTTTTTAAAGAGAGCGAGAAGATGTCAAACGAAATAAAGATCGAAAGAGGAGTAAGACAGGGATGTGTTCTTTTTCCTTTACTCTATAATCTCTACTCCGAGAAAATCATGCAAGAGGCTATATCTGAAAAAACAACGAAAATAAAGGTAAACGGCGAACTCATAAACAATATCCGTTTTGCCGACGATACCCTGGTTATAGCCCAGAGTAGCGTGGACCTACAAAGAATGATGGATAAAATCGTCAACAACAGTGAGAAAGCCGGTCTTACACTTAATATCAAGAAGACAAAACACATGATCATCAGCAAAGCACATGTCCAGGGAAGTCTTTATATTCGCAATGAGTGTGTTGAGAGAGTGAGAGAGTACAAATACCTAGGTACTATGTTGAACGAGACTGGAGGACACTCGCGAGAACTAAGATGCAGAATAGGTCAGGCTATGAGGAAAATATTTTGCACTAGAGACCTGAGTGTCAAACTTTAGATCAGACTAGCCAAATGTTATGTTTTTTCAATACTTCGCTATGGAATGGAGTCGTGGACAACGAACAAAGATGACTTAAATAGACTCCAAGCTTTCGAAATGTGGGTCTACAGACGGATACTCAGAGTTTATTGGACAGAACGAGTAAAAAACGCAGAGATATTGAGGCGAGTAGGTAAAGAGGCAGAAATAGTGAACACGATAAAAACAGAAAAACTTGCTTATCTGGGTCATGTTATGCGCATGTTACAGCTAATAATACAAAGAACAATTCAGGTTAAACGAAGTGTGGTAAGAAGACGCACTTCATGGCTAAAGAACTTGAGAGAGTGGTATAACTATACTTCAATAGAATTGTTCCGAGCAGCCGCATCCAAAACAAGAATCGCCATGATAATAGCCAACCTTCTAAGAGGAGAGATCACGTGAAGAAGAAGATAACAACAAAAGAATTGCATTCCGCACGTACCACGAGGCATTAACTTTGTTACGCAATACTTTATTCTGGAAGTTCTGTATAGCCTTAATGTTGGCATCACTGGTGCATCCTCATAGGGGAATGCCGTAAAGTCATACCAGTTTAAGTACCTGGTTGTATATTAACACTTTGTTACAAACGGACAATTTTAAATTACTACCAAGAAGCCAGTAGTAATTTTTATATTTAATGCCTAATTTTTTTTTACATATATTTTACACCGTAACTTGGCACCTAATGTCATGCCAAAAGGTATTTTGCGTTCATCGCGTGTGGTACTCTTACTTCGTTAATGTCTATAGAAAAATGATCTAGTATATTCTTGTTAGGAAAGTGCTAGTCAATTTAGATTTATTAGTAGATGTTTTTTTTTGGCTACTGCAAGGAGTGCAGTACCATCAGCATATGTAGCCAAAGGTGTATTTTCTGTGATCGGTATGTCACTCATATAAAGCAGGTATAGGATGAGGTCTATAACGCTACCTTAAGGCAGTTCAGCTTTTATTTCTTCTAGATCAGAATATTCGTAGTTCTGTATGATCCTAAAAAGTATGGTCTTTAATCCACGACATAAATATTTCTTAAACGGTTACGCCTTAAATGAAGTAAGTTGTTATAATGATCTTGGTGTTACAATTACTAGATATTTGATCTGGTCCGAACATGTAGTAAATATTACCAACAAAGCAAAAAGTAGGCTGTACCTCCTTAGCAGGTCTTTCGAAAAAGTGTCATTGCATAGTTCCGCTCGTTTATATAAAACTTATATTCGTCCAATTATAAGTAGGTACTGTGGAACTGTATGGTGTCCGGAACTAGTGCGGGATAAAGAACTTCTCGAAATAGTTCAGCGTCGATCAAACAGACTATCTTTCGGGCGTAGAAGGCCTAGTTATACAGAAAGACTAAACATTATGGATTTACCGACTTTTGAACAACGTCATCTTCGTGGGGACATGATAATCGCCTTCCGCATTTTAAATTTTAATTATGGAAACTTTATAAGCATATTTTTTGTAGACACTGATAATCGGCTTTGAGGACACAAATGGAAACTAAAAAAAGAAATATTAACTTGTAGGACAAGGCAATATTTTTTATGTAATCGTGTTTTCTCAACATCGAACTGTCTACCTGAGGATATTGCAACGGCACCATCTGTCAATATTTTTAAGAACAGATTGGATGCTTTTTTATTTCCCAATAAATCTTAGTTGTAATTTTTAATTTTCTAATTACTTTAATTTTTGTAATCATTGTATAGTGCAATTCAGGGCTTATGGATCTTAGGGTCCCTGCCCGTACCTTATTGTAATAATAATAATAATAATAATAATAATAATAATAATAATAATAATAATAATAATAATAACCAACGGCAACTAGACCAACTCGAATTCGTTTTCATGAAGCCTGCAGAAAATACTCTACAGAGAGTTTCTCCATTTTAACCAACAACGTTCCTTCTGTCCCGCCATGGCAATTTACCCTACCAACCTTAAATTACGGATTATCATCATGGAAGAAAAGCGAGACAGCTAGCTCAACTTACAGAGCTCTTTTCATGAATGAAATAGTTTCGTACACAAATAGTCTCATCATTTACACCGATGGATCGAAAACAAGTGATGGTGTTGGCGCTGAAATTGTAATAGGAGAAAACGAGCACTTCTGGTCTTTGAATCCTAGTTGCTCAATTTTCACTGCGGAACTATACGCCGTAAGGCAAGCCCTCCTTTTCTTTTCGTGTTCAACCCACCAAAGCTGCGTAGTTTGTTCTGACTCATTGAGTGCAATTCAGTCACTAAATAACAGGTTCACAAGAAATAATTATTGCCAAAATATCTTAGAACTAGTTACTTATCTAGCGCCGGAAAAAAAATGCACCATTCTTTGGACTCCTAGCCACTGTGGCATCACTGGTAACGAGAGGGCAGATCTTGCGGCGAAACAAGCAACACTCACTCCAGAAGATGAAGGACTCCCTATTCCTTATACTGATATGAACATCCAAATCAGCTCAAAAATTTTTAGTACATGGCAAGAAAGATGGACCTCCCAAAATACTCAAATGAACAATATTAAGCCAATTACTAATAAATGGAGATACCCAATTACCCTGAACAGACGTGAACAAGTAATTACTTGCCGCCTCAGAATCGGACATACCCATCTCACGCACTCGTATCTCTTAGTGGGAGGGCCCAGACCCCGATGCGACCATTGCAATACAAGAATGTCAGTTGCGCATATCTTCTCATGCCCGACGTACACGTATCTCAGGCACAATATGAGAATAAACCCTGAATTTGAAAATAATTTGAATAATACCGAAAATATTAGAAAAGCTCTTACCTATATTGATCAACTTCGTTTAACCAATAGAATTTAAATACTATACTGGCAGCTAAATGATCATGGCAATCGAACGCTGCCTAATCAAAAAAAAAAAAAATAATAATAATAATAATAATAATGGCCTGTGATATCCATGGCTTTATTTTTTTGGAAAATTTTATAGTTATTTTTTTTTATTTAGACTCTTATTATATATTTCTATAAATATATTAAAAAATGATGAAAAAGCTACATTTGTGTTATTATAGCTATTTATTACACTCTAGTCTTGTTGTTTTATAAGATTTATAAACTTATAAAACAGCAAAATTACTAATATTCATTTTATATTAATAAAATGTTCAATACGATTTGACCTTTTAAAATATTAATAACAATTAAAAAAAGATGTGTTCACTATGTGCGCATATTAGAAGTGAAATTTCTAACGGCTAGGATTAAATTTAATTATACTGAATATATAAGGAATATTATAAGGATTGGAATAAAGTAGTTATAGAACGTTTGAATATGAATATTATTCTTAATTTATTTCTGTAATCTGTATATAACCGAGTGCTTCAATAGCCTGTACATCTTGTGTAGTTTTTTTAAATATTTTTTGACAAACACGTTATTTTTGCAATTGTCATTTTAACAAATACTACAACAGAACGCGCATGCGCGTTATGAATCGTTACACATTTTCGTCCCGCTAGCTCGTGTGACGCGTGAATTTTTACTCCCAGCGCGCGTATAGAATTTTCACTTTAAAATTATCAATAAAACGATGTAAAAAAAACAATGTATTGATATACAGAATGGAAAGTATAACGTAAACTTTAAACGTTGTCTAAAGACAATGCTTTAACTATCTGTAACACAATATTTATACGTACAAGATTATTACTCAGACAAAATACAATAGAGTGTTATTGAGTTATTATTTTTTTGTTTGTTATTTTCGGTAAATTATTGTGATAAAAGGCGGTAAACTTGTCAATGTCGTAGTCGGTTGACCGTAGCTGATTGCAGCGAAATAATTGAAACAAGTCTGTGTAGCAGCACATCGATTTGTTGAACGTAAAACAGCGGAAAACTTTTCGGCGTTAATCGTTTATTTTTACCTTGTAAATGTCGCTCATTTTATTTGTTTAACTGTGTCTTTCGGATATTGATGTACTAAATATAAATAGAATTGGAATAATTTTAATTATACAAACATTCCTGTTAGAGAAGAATTTATCCCACTTTTTACAGTGACAAATTCTCAAAACTATATAAATCTTTTATTGGTGAATGGTCTTTCGGGTATTTTGGCGATCGTAGGTCTGAGTTTATACTCAACGTTTCGCCATCTCTAGTGGATGGCATATTCTGGAGATATGTCTGCTTTTTTAAGGCTGACGGTTCGGACATTCGTATGTCATGATCGCAGGTTGTATACGTTTTGGTGGGCGGGGCATATTTGAGGGCTGTTCAGAAATTGGTCACCTTCCGGAGATTCTTTCTTCTTATTGTTTTGTAAGGAAGCAGCGTTGTATTTTTAACAACAGGTACCCATTTTTTATTAATTTTAAGTGTTTCTTTAGATTTATTATAGTTCTGCTGGTGTTTAGTAATTTCAATCGCTTCTCTATAAAGCCTTGGGTAATATGCAGATGTGGCGCATAAAACTTGGGTGTCCTTGAATTAAATTCTTTATTTCATTATTATTAATTGTGTGCTTCGCGACAGCAGATTTTTCTGTATGTCCAAGACGGCAGTTGGCTTTGTGTTCTTTGGCTCTGGTGTTAATGGACCGTTTAGTTGTTCAAATCTAGACACTACTTGAAGTGCATGGAATACGATAAACACCTGTAGAACTTAGTGGGGCTCTCTTGTCCTTGGCAGATTTCAGAAAGTTTCCGATCTTCTTAGATGGCTTGAAGATAGTTTTAATGTTATATTTTCCTAGAATCCGGCCGATCCTATTTGTCACTCGAGGAATGTAATTATCAAATATTTTGGGTCAATTTAAAACACGTTTTTATGATTTCAGTAAATTGGCAAATATCACATCATTTAATAGTTATCTTTTTTCGTAAAAAAACATTGAGGAATTGGCTACTGAAATAGCAAGTCAATTTGACATGGACTCATGTTCTGTTGAAAATGAGTTATTGCAGATTTCAACAGATATACATCTCAAAGACACAGCATCTGATGCAAAATTCTGGTTTTTTATATCTAAATATAAATATCCGAATCTAAGGCAAATCGCCTTTCAACCGTCGGTAATGTTTAGGTCAACTTACTGTCTGCATTTTTTATTTTCCGAAATAAAAATAATTAAGTCAAAATATCGAAATCGATAACATTTGTCATCATGCTTGCGAATAGCACTCTTATGAAAGTATGCTGAGGACAAGCAGTGCAACGCTTTAACATCCAAAGTCACTCTTTAAAGTTTAATACTGGAACTGTTTTGTTTTGTAACACCCAATAAACTCGCAATTTTGAATAATTAAGAGGTTTTCCATTGATATTTTAGAGCAGACCTACACTTACCTTGACTAAAAAATGCATATGGTGCGGTAAAACTAATATCTATACCACGTATGCACCCTACCTAGACGACAATCTTGCATCACACATACTTGCGGCCTCTCAGATTCGATCGATCGTAGTCTAACAATGTTAAGGTAGATCGCCAGCAGTTCAAGTTTGAGCTCCCCTGTTCTAAGCTACCGATTCCAATAAACTTTGTCATAATTTAAGTAATAATAAATGTTAATAATGACAGACAGTGGTAGTTCTTTTCACGGATTTAATTCATGACTGATTCGTATAAACTCATTTATACGATAAGATTTAAGAAATATATCAGAAGATAATATTAATAATTTTTTGTTGTTGCAGGTGTCCATTGTAATAGTATAGTTCCTCCTTCTTGGATAGTTAAGTTACCTAAAAAAGGAAATTTTAAGTCCAGTCTACGAAAATCGCCAAAGAAACGAACTAGTGTGAAGAAAAATAAGCATAAGGTAGGATAAACAATTATTGTCTGTTATGCAAATAAATGGGGCACTGCATAGCTTTATGAATAGCCAGAAAGTGTCAAAAAAGGCACGTCTGGCGGTGCATAGAGGTGTGTTGGTTCCTACACTTATTTATAGTAGTAAATGTTGGGTTTGGCAGAAGAAGCATAAAAATAGGATTAATGCTGCGGAGATGAGTAGTCTGAGAAGTATAGCCGGAGTGACTTGGCTGGATAAAGTAAAGAATAGTGAGATAAGAGAACGCTGTGGTGTAAAAGAAGATGTGGTTACAAAGATAGATAAAGAAATGCTTAAATGGTTTGGACACGTAGAAAGGATGGATGAAGGAAGATTGACAAAAAAAATTTATAATGCGAGTGTGAATGGACGGAAGTCGGTAGAGGTCGACCTCGGCGAACATATCTCGATCAGATCAACATTGTTTTGAAAAAAGGCCAGGTCAAGAGTATTAACAACCGACGAGTATGTATGAGAGCACTGATGAAAGTAGAGGAAGCAAAAGATGTGTGTTGGAACCGTAGTAAGTAGAAAAAAATGGTCTTTGCCTACCCCTACGGGAAAAAGGCGTGACTTTATGTATGTATGTAAGAACCATTCTTTACAATTATTTCTTATTTGGCCAATGAGTAATATTGGCCTTTAATGCCTCAACCGCAGCCGGCTTATCCATGCAGACTTTGAAATTTACATAGTCCCAAACGAAAAAGTTAAGAGGTGTGATGTTACATGATCAAGCCGGCCAATTCACTGGTCCAAAGCGTAAAATGATCTGTTCGCCGAATTGTTCTCGCAGTAAAGCCATGGTTTTACGGGCTGTATGGCAAGTGGCGCCATCTTGTTGGAACCAAATTTCGTCGAAACCACGGACTTCAATTTCAGGAATTAAATAGTCTGTTATCATGGCGCGATAACGGTCACCATTCACAATAACATTCCGGCCGGCCTCTGTTTTGAAGAAATATGTACCGGTAATTTCATCTGCCCATAAACCACACCAAACAGTTGTTTTTCCTCATCGATGAACAACATTTTTTTCAAAAACAGTGGATCTTCTGCAAGCTGTTAAGACCCCAACGACTAAATTGGAAATACATATTCATACATACAAATTCGATAGGTCAGTCAGCTTCAGTTCTTGCACTAATTGAATTGTGTATAATTTCAAAGAAAGATCCTTACGTAAAAAACGTCAAGTTGTTAAGTACGACAGGCCACGCTGTTGAGAACGGCGACGAATCGACACTTTACGGTCTTCGCGTACACTCTCCGCTACTGCCCCTATATTTTCTTCACTACGTGCTGAATGTGGTATATTTGGCCGAGTATTATCCAATATTAAAAATTGGGTCTCAAACTTACCGATGGTAGAGCGAATTGTGCGTTCGATTGGCCGAATATGTGGACCATAAATTGCTCTAAGCGCGCGATACACATTCCTCGGAGAACGCTCATTTTTATAATAAAGTTGAACAATTTGTAGTCGCTGTGCCGGGCTAAGTCTTTCCATTATGAAATTTCGAACGCTACTTAACAAAAATTCCACTTTAGTTGACATGACGCATGCACGATCATACAATTAAATACCTACCACAAAAAGTACCTCTAAATAAATACTAGGTCGGAGACTTTTCAGAAGAAAAATCTTTACATTTCTTAGACATTTTCGTTGAGAGTACTTTGCTACGCCAATGCCAAATACAACTAAAAAGTTGCCTCGGTTTTTGTTATTTTACATGTTGGTAATAAAAAAAAAATGTATTTTACCGATAGCATAGCATCTTGTTTGATGTTACTCAGTTTACTTGGTTTTTATCAATAGACCTACATTGTATGATAATATAGATTTCAATTAAGATTTTAAATAAAAATACACGTCTACAAGTCTAGCGAATTTGATAATCTTGGCGCGTCGTTTATGTGAGTCACTTCAGGGGCTCTATTCTGCCATCTTTGCTATCTCCAGACAATAAGAATAAAACGATCGCCGACGTTAAAACCGACGAGTCTTCACTTTTCGTTCGAGTGTTTATTTTTTTGAGAATAGATTTCATAAAATGCCGCGAAATCATCCAAACAATAATCGTTGTCTATGTGATATGAGCAAATATAATTATTTGTGTAAATTTTTTATTAATTTACTATATAACGCCGAACTAATCGAAAACAAATATATATATATATATATATATATATATATATATATATATATATATATATATATATATATATATATATATATATATAATATATAATATATATATATAATATATATAATATAATATATATATATATATATATATAATATATATATATATATATAATATATATATATATATATATATATAATCGAATCACACACTAAACACGACTAACAAATGATCTAACTTAAAAGTCCCAAATAAAAAATATTAATCCCTTGATGGAACATTATTACGGGTGGCAAATCGTTAATCAAAGCAAATGCCATGGGACCACTCCACGCACTTTTTTTCTGCATTACAAAAATTGATAAAATGGAAGATGTCTACAGTCCAAATAAGTTAAGAGAAGAAACTGCAGACACGCTTTTTGGCTTTCCCTTTATACAGAGTACAATATTAACTTAATTAATTTTGCTCGCTTACAGAAAATATTCTTTATTATTAAGTAAAAAAAAATGAATTGATTTGAAAAGATACCGTATCCTATTTTAATATTAAATTAACCAAAACTTTTTAATATTCTTCTTCTTTAGGTGCCCTGTCCTCCTCAGACGTTGGCAATCATCAGCGCTA
Source organism: Agelastica alni (assembly GCA_950111635.1). Taxonomy (NCBI): domain Eukaryota; kingdom Metazoa; phylum Arthropoda; class Insecta; order Coleoptera; family Chrysomelidae; genus Agelastica; species Agelastica alni. The sequence continues at coordinate 27,441,402 of OX467712.1, forward strand.
TCTGAACCTTGTCTACAGCTCGGCGGAACAATGTGGTAGTACTCACTCCATACCATTGTTTTAAGTTTTTTAGCCGGGATATCCTTCTTCTACCCGGGCCTCTTCGTCCTTCGATATTTCCTTCTATAATAAGCTTTTACCATACATACATATAATCACGCCTATTTCACGTAGGGGTAGGCAAAGAACACTTTCTTTCACTTGATGAAATTCAAATATATAGTATAGATAGTAAAGAACTATCGGGATATGGCGATATCGACACAGAGGTGAGACAACAAACAACACAGGCACTAAGGTGGCTGGATGTTTGAACGAAACTGTATGGAAAAACAAAAAAATAGGCTCAAGGTCAAGTCAAGAATATACAAAACCGTCATTAGACGGACACAAAAAAACAAAAAAGATCCCCGAAACAAGCGAGATGAAGGTTCTAAGAAAGACGCTGCTGTACAGAGAACTGAGCGACTATATAAGGCGAACATGCAAAGTGAAGAACATTATTGACTTGGTTTTAAGCAGAAAGCGCAAATGGGATGAGCACACAAGTAGAATGACTGAAAGAAGACTAGTTAGGAAAGCTCAAAACAAATCACCACTGTGAAAAAAAGGTACAGGAAGACCGCAGAAAACAAAAAAGTAAAAGTAAAACAAATCAAACTAAAAGGCGAAAAATAAATTATAGTTTAAAAAAACTAAAAAACACGCTTTTGGAGTTAATCGCACTAAAAAGTAAAAAAAATTCGTAACATAGGAATAAAAATACATACATATAGTCACGCCTTTTGTCCATAGGGGTAGGCAAAAACCACTTCCTTTCACTTGCTACGTTTCTTACACCCATCTTTTGCTTCCCCTAGTTTCATCAGTGCTCTCATACATGCTCGTTGGTTGTTGGTACTATTGACCTGGCCTTTCTTCAAAACAATGTTGATCTCATCGAGATATGTTCGCCGAGGTCGACCTCTACCGACTAGTCCATTCACACTCGCCTTATAAATTTGTTTCGTCAATTTTGCTTTTTCCATCCTTTTTTCGTGTTCAAACCATCTAAGCATTCCTTTATTTTTCTTTGTAACCACATTTTCTTTTACACCACATCGTTCTCTTATCTCACTATTCTTTACTTTATCCAACCGCATCACTCCGGCTATACTTCTCAGAACACTTTTCTCCACATAATTAATCCTATTTTCATGCTTCTTTTGCCAAACTCAACATTCACTACCATACTTAGGTGTAGGAACCAACACACCTCTATGCACAGCCAGACGTGCCTTTTTTGATACTTTCTGACTGTTTATAAAGCTATGCAGTGCCCTATTTATTTTTTTTTCTGCTAACACCCTTCGCTTAATGTCACTGACATACTTTCCATCTCTCGTAAACTTTGAACCCAAGTACACAAATTCATTTACTTGTTCCACTCTTTCTTCCTTAATCTAAACTTCACAGTTTGTTATGCTTTCTTCTCTTTCAAAAAACATTACTTTTGTTTTGCTTACATTTATTTTTATCCCTTTGATTTTCAGGGCATCATGCATAACATTAACCATCGCCTGCAACTCTTCTTCAGATGACGCTAATATGACTTGATCTTTGGCGTAAAGAAGGCATTTGACGATCAAATCATTCATTTTCAATCCATGCGCACTCTCTTTTAAATCTTTTAAACAATTGTCTATGTATATGTTAAACAGCCATGGCGAAGCTACACATCCCTGTCTCCAATGTTAAACCAGTCCGTGCAAGCTCCGTTTATCCTGACACAAGCTGTGGAATCCGTGTAAAGTGATTTCAGTGCTCGTATTAAACTACCGCTCACCCCATACATAGACAATATCCACCACAATTCACTCCTCACCACTCTGTCATAGGCCTTTTCCAAGTCTATAAAAACGCAATAGACCTTCTGACTTATAGTCAAGAATTTTTCAACTATACCTTGTAATGAAAAGACCTGATCCAAACATCTTCTTCCTCTTCTAAATCCTGCTTGCACATCCCATATCATCTTCTCAGTTTCATTCGTCACTCTTTTAATCAATATCTTTGCATACAGTTTGCCGACTATGCTGAGTAAACTAATACCTCGGTAGTTCTTATAGTCCTGCTCCGAAAAATTTTTCTTGTAAAGCGGCAGAATAACAGCCTTGCACTAAAATTACTGAGGAGAAAATTAATGTCACTGTTCTAAAAGCGTGGGATGCTTTGGAAGCTCTCAAGCCTTTACAAGAAATATTGATTTTTTCGGAATTATGCCAAACAAAATACCCATTTGAAAAAAGTTTTTTTATCATAAAATTTTTTGGTAACCCAACAAGCCGCAATATGCAAATAAAACGTAAAATTCAAATAAATTCTCCGATTTTACTATATTCCTTTATTCATGAATAAAATTGCTTCTAAGCAGAGAGTTAAAAAGTTTCTGCGAGTTTCCACTTATATCTGGCTGCGACTCTTGAAAAATTATTTTTTTGAGGGTGTACAGAAATTTTAAACTTTAATCGGAAACTTAACCGTTACAAAGTTACGACTTTATTACTGTTGTTGTATAAACACTATTAATTTAAAATTATTGCATTGATAAGGGATTTTTTTTTAAAATACCGTTTTATTTTTATCTGAACAAGTGACAAATATACTGGTATAAAAAAATAGAAATATTTTGCTAATATCTATAAATATTTTTTTTATTACATTTCATTTTAAATGTTTTACTTTTCGTTTCTTATATTAAAGAAATATGGCTGAAGTCAAAGTCTCATGAGCCATCTTTTGAAGATATTTCTAAGGGTCATACACCAACGTATATACAGTGCGGTCCATAGGTATGGAATAAATTCATTTTTAGCGTTATTATGTATTTTATCAAAAAATTTCGAAACAGGTCAATTTTTAATGCCAATTTGACAATTTACAGTATGAAAATATTACCCCCTTCTTGCACCCCTTCTGAATTATGAGCACTCCCTCAAAAATTTTAAATAAAAAGGGGGGTCGTGTGGCATCTTTTTCGAAAGGGATTTTCATTATTTGTTCAGCAATACTAAGTTTTTTATATTTGGTGCAACGATAACAAAGAAAATTTGTTAATAAAATTTAAAAATATTGACACTGTAAATTATGTATCCGTTAAAAAAACCTGAAACAGGTCGATTTCTATTCTCAATTTACAGTATTAAATATTATTTTCTTCTTGCACCCCCTCTGAATTATGAGCATCCCCTAAAAATTTTGTTTTGTTGTGTGGCACCTTGTTCGAGAGGGATTTTCATTTTCTGTTCAGCAATACTTTTTAAATTTGGTGCCTCTTTTAAAGAGATTTTTTTTTAAAGTTGGTTGGCCCCTTTTAAAACGTACTTCTGCTTTCTTTAAAAATTCTTTTCCGGTCGGCTGTTGCTTTTGTGCTGTAAAAAAGGTATTTACAATTTTCTAAATTATTTGTCCTTTTCCTTATGAAATAAAACCCCTATAGCGACGCCTTTCGTTTCGTTACACGCTTTTTGGAGTTAAAATACAAGATTTTTTACCTTTTTCTACTCCTTGAGCTTCATCGCGAACGCTGCGAAACACCTTTTTCGATATTTCCAATATTCAGTAACGAAAACTTTAAATTGGAATTTGTAACCCACATGTTTCGCCTCGTTTTTCATAAATTTAATTACATTAGCAATTTTCTCTTTCATTTTCGCCGAGTAATTCATCCCACCTTTCGGTCTGCCTATTTTAAATTTACATTTTAAAGAAAAAAATGCAAGCGCAGCAACACCCACACAATAACAATGAATTTTTATTTATGCATTATTATTACCCGCCAAAAAACTGCGCGCACTTCTTCGTAATTATAAAGCAGGGCTTTATTAATGCTGCGGAGATGAGTAGTCTGAGAAGTATAGCCGGAGTGACTCGGTTGGATAAAGTAAAGAATAGTGAGATAAGGAAACGATGTGGTGTAAAAGAAGTTGTGGTTACAAAGGGAGATAAAGGATGCTTACATGATTTGGACACGTAGAAAGGATGGATGAAGGAAGATTGACGAAACAAATTTATAAGGCGATTGTGAATGGAAAAGTCGGTAGAGGTCGACCTCGGAGAACATATCTCAATCAGATCAACATTGTTTTGAAGAAAGGCCAGGTAAAGAGTACCAACAACCAACGTCCTTGGAAGATTTGCGTCAAAGAATCATTGACAAGTGCCGTCGAATTACTCCGGAATATCTTTGGAATGTGTGTGAACGGTTTGAACAAAATTTTTATTATTGTATGAAAACGGGCGGTTATCAGTTTGAACATTTAATCAATTAATTGTAAGTAAGCAACTAAAATAATTGGAATTTTAACATGTAATTTTTTTTAAAGTATTGTGAGTATTGTCAGCGTTTTTAAAAGAAAGCTTATTCGACCCGCAAGGCCATTTAAAAATTTGGTGTAATTCTTACCCTTGACTGGGGTTAAAAGTAGTAAAGTCAAAAATACCGGAAAAGAGTGTCCTCCTTTAATAAAAAATCGACGGGTCTGAGCGTTTTTACAAAATGTTAACGAGGTTCTGTTTCGTTTTTTGGTTGGCCACCCAGTATTATTACAATAGTTATAAAAACTATGACTGTTTAATAATATTAATTGCTTATTTAAAAAATTTAAATTCGGTTAATATAACTCGTGCTACTTAATTCAAGAAGTGCTCCATATTATACAATTATGGATTAAAGTTAGTATGTTCATTAATAAATGATGAGTTTAAATCCCCCAATATAATCGCGACTTGAATTCGCTGTTTAATTAATTAACATGCAGTATTGTTGCCAGGACGAAAATAGCTTATAGGATCGTTTGTTTTTTGAAGCGAAAATCACATTTAGTACTAGTCCCCAATTCTGCAAGCTGCTGCTTGCAAATAATGTATTTTGTTTCATTAAAACTGTGCATGACACTGAAAAATGGTTTTTGTTTACATTTTCAATTTCTAATTCAAGCTAATAATTCCATATTTTTAAAAATTTATGAATTATAACATGCGTATTTCTAAAAATAAATATTTTTATTTCAAGTTTTAAAAATAAAAATATTAACATTGATTATAGAATATACTTATTTGGTAGATTTTAATGTTTTTCTCATTTACAGTATTATCTTCTTAGGGTGCCGTCTTCTTTGGAAGGTTGGCTTTCATCATAACCTAAAAAGTTTGACTGATGAACAGTTGAACCACTCTCTCAAGTTGCGCAGCCACGACATTCATCTTCGACCTTAGCTGCGTTTGCCAACAATTTTGCCCTGCATAATCACTTGTAAAAGAGTATATCTTTCTCCTATTATAACGTGGCCCAACTACTGTAGTTTTAGGATTTTTGTCTTATTCGCAAGCTCTGTCCGTTTTCCTAGCCGTCAAAATACTTCTTCGTTAGTGATTCGGTCTATATACGATGGTGTGTGGACGTCTGTGTGTATGTAGGTATGTGCGTATGTTCGTACGTGCGTTCGGAATTATTTTTCGTCTCGATTATCTTGAGAACAAAAAATTATATCGACGTTGGATCAATTGCATTCGACGCATAATTACGCAACTTAGAACTGAATGGATCTCCAGCAAAATCGGTAAAGCAGTTTTTTATGGAGAATCAAAAACTGAAAAAAATGGTAAACTCGGAATTATTTTTCGTTTCGATTATCTCGAGAACAAAAAATGATATTGTCGTGGGACCAATTGCATTCGACGCATAATTACGCAACTTAGAACTAATAAGATTTTTAGCAAAATCAGTCAAGCTGTTTTTTATAGAGAATCAAAATACTGAAAAAAATAGTAGACTACCTATATTTGTATGAAAGATATGATGACAATATTATATAAAAAGAAATAGATTTATAAAACAGAAAGAGGAATTTTATAATTTTATACTTGTGTCAGTATTGAGAGAATAGCATTAAAGACGTTATAACAGTGAAAAGTTATTATTAGTAACAATCAAATATTGTTTATATTAATTAAATATTGTTACTAACAAATGATTATTGATTGTAATAATTAAAAAAAAAATCAATTGTTGTAAACAATTGAAAATAGCTCCTGCCTATGAAATGATTTTGAAAGAATACGGTTTACATAAACAGAATATTGTGAATGATGATGAATTATTATAAACAATTTGAAATCGTTTTTTATAATAATAATAATAATTATAACAACAAAACATATGGTATTTTTTCATTCTTTCCACTGGGAAGTTAGTCGTGTGGACCTCTCGGGTCGCACCCAGACCACTGATATATACTTTTTCAATTTGCTAACCGCCAACCATCAAGATTTCATTTGTGTTGTTGTTCTTACATATTTTCTTCATATACTCGGTTTTTTTTATATTAATGAAGAGTCCTTTAATCCGTAAACAATGTTATCTGCTAAAGAAAAAATATTTTTAGTTAAGTATTATTTTCGCTCATACGGTTTGGGTAGACAAAATGATCCAAGCACTAAATTCGTCTGCAAAGAATTTCGCATTTCAGTGAACCAAGTAATACGGTTGCACTAAATTTGATAACCAAATTTAGAAAAACTAGAAGTGTACAACACCAAGTAATATAGTAGTAATATCTTCTTAAGTACCATGTCCCTCTAGAGCGTTGGTCACCAACAAGGCTATCCTTACTCTGTCGACGGTAAGTCTGAACAGAGAGCTTGAGTTGAGTTTATACCAGTCACGTAGATTCTTGAGCCATGATGCTTTTCTGCGGCCTGGCTTTCTTTTACCATAAATTTTTCCCCGCATGATGTTCTGCAGTAATTGGTATTTTTCGCCTCTCATAACATGCCCGAAATATTGCAGTTTCCTTCTTTTGATGGTGGTAAGAATTTCGGTGGATTTATTCAGACGTTGGAGTATTACCAAGTTGGATACTTTTTCCGTCCATAAAACTTTTAAGCTCTGTAAGCCCACATCTCAAAGGCTTCAAGTCGTCTTTCTTCGTACTTGTTTATAGTCCGGGCTTCCATACCGTACAGCAGGGTGGAGAAGACATAACATCTGAGAAGTCGTATTCTTAGAGTTAACTTCAGATCTGTAGAGAACAAGACCCTACTCATGTTTTTAAATGCTGCTCGGGCCTGCTCAATCTTTGATTTCACTTCAGTTTGACTATCCGCGCTGTTAGTTATTAGTTATTATGCTGCCTAGATATTTTATTAGTAATAAAGTATTGAAAATTACGAGCGTATAATTAAACGCATGATTGTATTTTAAAGTAGAATGCCTGGAACTTACTAAGGGAGTAAATGAATAATAAACCTGTCAAAGAATTTAAAGGATTCGTTTTCCTCCTTAACGATATTTCATCGAAATGTCGAAGTACCAAAGGAAATGTATTTCCTTACAGTTGTTAGTGTTTTACATGAATAATTGAAAACACGTTGTTTATAAGGAATTATTTTTTATATTTTTAAAAGCTCAATGCATTGCATAATACATTTTAAAATTACTCTTGCGATAGACAATAAAACGTTTATATGCATATTCGTACTTTTCTCTTGATTTCTTTGGCAATTCTAATGAAGTATTATTAACTGCCTCAACCAGCTCTGGGGAGTCCCAGAAATGAAAAATTCATCATTACTTATCATTTTACATTGTTTTGTTTTCGAAAACACCAGCAATTAAATTTATATGCGTCAAGTTTGACAATTCAATATTAATACGTTTCCATAGTAACGCAACCAATTTTATTACGAATTTCAAAGCACCGTTTATTTATGAATAAAATTATTCGCGATTTTTTCAAAAATAATTAATATCTGTCGAATTTTAAACGATTTGCGGAAAAATAGTATGTTTACCTTATAGGAAAAGTCACATTCCTGGAATCTGTGTTGGTAGCAATCTTCACAGTCGTCCAGAAATGTTAGGCTTTTCCTACCCGGTAAACAATGTACTGTTTTCGTGGAGTATTCGTTATCCACTTTGTTGCAGCTCCCCACAAGGTGGTGCTGCATCATACCAACTTCTATATCGGTTAACCCAGTGATTCCCAAAGTGTGTGCCGTGGCTTCCTGGTGCGCCGAGAAGCCGTCATAAGGGCACCGCGAAATATTGAATTAAAAATTAAACAATTCGGCAATTTTCTTGGAATTTCCAATTCTCGAATTTTTGCGCCAACAATCGTGTAAGCACGGCTTTCCCACCCATGCTTTAGTCGGTAATCGCTTTTGAAAAAAAAAAATTTCCAAATTTTTAAGCATGTCAAAAATTTAGAAAAAAATCCAATTATTTAAGGAGCCGCAAACAGAAAAAGAAACTACGGGTTAACCCATAAAAATTGGTATCCTGCTATATTTGAACACGGAGAATATATTTGCTGTATTCATTGCTAGTTTACACATAAATAAAGATGTTTGTGTGGTTCCAGCGTAGCTGTATAATTTCGAAACGCCTGCAGCAATGTTAATCAAACTTTGTGCACACAACACCTTACTACCTTATAAAAAATACTGAAAAGGTGACACACCCACAAATCCCGTACGAAAGAAGCGGGAAGAGGATGACATACAAAAACTATCAAAAACGACCGATATTAGTGTTGAATTTATAGTCGTTGGGGTCGGTGAGTTTAATAGTGACATTTCCAATTAAATCCGATGCCGATGCCAGCATTCAAGAGTGTTTCACCAGGGTTCCAGAACCTTCTAGAAATCTCGTGCAACGCCGGGTCAAACGGCTAGTTTAATATACAAATTACAATGTAGGTGTACACAACAGTGACTGTACTACTAAACTATCTTTAGAATGATGTTCTTTTGCAATATTGCTTTTCGAATGATTTCGACGACCCACTTTTCAGCGAACGAACCATTACTAATTCCCCAGATGCAAAGTAAAGACGAAACCATCAAGGCCTCGACAAATATAAAACTTAATTATTAAATTGATAGAACTTTTCCATCTTCTTTTAGTAAATAATATAGGATAAGGCAAACAACCAAATGATTTGTGATAGGCGTGTTACAATTTGAAGTAATTGTTTTCGTACTTTCTATTTGACTTTTAAATAATTTAATTCGCTTTTTAGAAGAATAGAGGTCCATTAACTCGACGGTAAAGAGTTTTTGAGAGATGAGATATTTCTTCAAGTTTTAGTACAAGCCGACAAAGTTTTAATGGAGAATTTTCTGTCAGCGAAACTTCCTATTACAAGGGCGGAACCCCAGTAAGGTTTCATAGCAGCTGGCGTAACAAATGATATTGTACGAGGGATAAAAATGTACAGCTTGTTATATGTAACAAATAAAAACATTTTTAGTATGCATGCGTCACAAACCATTCATAATAAACAAAAAAGCATAAATAATTGGGTCCTTATCGCGCGTTTAAAGGTTGCTAGTTTAATAAACTTTAATCAACAAGATTTACGTATAAATTGTCAAATGAATCAAATTTTGTAAAATTTGTAAATTAACCTTGGATCAGCTTAAACAAAAAAAGTTTTTATTAAAAAAAATAATAATTAAATGATTACACTAAAGAGACAAAGTTTTATAAATTCTGGATATTTTCAACACAAGAGGAGGCAAGAAACTTGCGACATTTACTGCGAAAATGGATGTTAGCGTCTGTGAAAACATGACTGAAAATCTTCTCTCCATCCATAATAATAATAATAATTTATATACAGTTTGTAAAGTCTAAATTTAGACAATTCACTACTAGTTTTGGAGAAAATAGGATTAATGCTGCAGAGATATGTAGTCTGAGAAGTATAGCCGGAGTGACTCGGTTGGATAAAGTAAAGAATAGTGAGATAAGAGAACGCTATGGTGTAAAAGAAGATGTGGTTAAAAAGATAGATAAAGAAATGCTTAGATGTTTTGGACACGTAGAAAGACTGGAATATGGAAGATTGACGAAACAAATTTATAAGGCGAGTGTGAATGGACAAGTCGGTAGAGGTCGACCTCGGCAAACATATCTCGATCAGATCAACATTTTTTTGAAGAAAGGCCAGGTCAAGAGTACCAACAACCGACGAGCAATAGTGGAAGGTTTAGCATTTCCTCTATAGCTGCAGTAGGGCACGTCAATTTTGCCCCTTTGATTCCCAGACAAGCTAGCCGCTGCACTTTCTGCGGCTTGACTTGTGCCGAAATTTGTTGCATTTTTGGCCACCATATCAATGAGGCATGGGTAACCATGGATTTAATGATCGTTTGGTATGACCAGTACATCATTTTTGGTTTCAGACCCCATGTCTTGCCAAAGACTCTGCAGCATGTCCAGCTTGCCGCTATAGTTTTGGAAAGAATGTGGTTGAGTTGGCTGTTCCATGTCAGTTTTTGGTCGATTATTACGCCCAAATATTTAACTTCTTTGGAAAAAGTAAGCTAAATTCCATTCAGAGTTGGGGCTTTAAGTTTGTAGTTTCGCCTCCTGGTGAATGGAACCAGCACTGTTTTGCTAGTATTGACATTGAGTCCTTCCTTTGCGCACCAACCGAATGCACCAGCCGAATACTGCCCAACCCAATCTAACTCGTCTCTTGATTTCTGCTGTTTGGTTTTCTTTATTGAGTTAAATAATTTGTCCCAGATATATGTATTCATTGACTTGTTCTATTCTAATGTCTTCATCAGTATTTGTCATGGTTTTAGTTTTGGCTTAGTTCATATTAAGACCTATATTTTTAGCTGCTGTATCCAGTTCTTTCAGCATTTCCGTCAGTTCTTCTTTCTTATCTGTTATTAAGGCGATATCATTTGCGTATCTAAGGTTGTTCAGGTGTTGTCCAAATATGTAGAAAGAAAATATCGTTTTAAATTTGGTTAGGTTTGGTTGATCAAGATCCAACAATTAGCGTAAGGAATATGGCACGACAAACAGGATTCTTAAGGATACTTGAGGATTAGCAGCTTATCCTTATCACTACAGACAAGTTTAAGAGCTCTTGACAAACGATCTACCGGCTAGAGTGGATTTTTGTGAAAAATTACAAGAAAGAACAGCCCTCGATCCCAATTTTTTAAAATGTATCCTTTTCACCGACGCGATGGGGCCATCTTTACGCGACAAGGAATGTTTAATTCTTAAAATGCACACTACTGGTGCAATGAGAATCCGCATGGTAAAAGGGTATCATTTTGTTAAGATATTTTCTCCTTGTGTTCGGTAATTCTAAACTCTCAGTACAATAACTAACAACTTTTATTTTAATATTTCTTTACAATAAATTTTATTTTACAAATCACTTAGAAACACTTTATAATTATTTCAAAATACTTGATTTTAAGTTTACTTTAACTTAAACTTCAAAACTAATCTTAAAAACCTCGATTTATGATTCCGTTTAAATACCTCCAAATCGATGTTCTTGAATAATCGACACTTTTCAAAGAAAAACGAGAATCATCCAGTGTCTTCTGTGTATTACTAGCGGCTCATTAATATTCCGCCTAATTGTGGTCGACGCTCCTCAAGGCGACAGACAACAAGGCCGGCTCGTAACAATATTACCAACACTCGTAAAAAGTTAACATTTGGGCAGCAACCAAAACTGAAGACCAAGACTACAAATATTTGAGCAATACCAAAACTAAGAACGCAAGACCAAGACCGATACCCAGTCGTACTTGGTCTTGTTTTGCTCATTACAAGACATTTGTCTAAATAGTACCTAGACATCCAAAATGTAACAATAACGAATTTTTTCAAAACTATTTGGCAATATTTATAAATACTTTAGCCATTTTTTTCCGTTAGATGGGTATAATTTTTTGTAAGCTTATTTTGTAACAAATTATTAAAATTGAATGTGATGACCACCAACCATATTTTATTTGCTTTTACTATTTGGACAATAGGCAATAAGTAATGATTCTTTTATCGAGTGCAATGAAAATAACTAATCTGTTATGAAGACGTTTTTTACGGCAATACCAGCAACTTCCAACAATAAATATTTAACAAAAAGTTATTTAGGACTATTTGCTGATTTGTTTTTTTTTTGCAGGATAAAGAGCATCGAGTTTTTGCAATAAAACCGATTCCTTCAACGAATGTATCTCCCGTAATAGTGTTTATAAATCCGAAATCCGGTGGCAACCAAGGTTTAAAACTACTTCAGAAGTTCCAATGGCTGCTCAATCCACGGCAAGTCTTCGATCTTACTCAAGGAGGACCTAGGATGGGTTTGGAATTATTTAAGAAAGTGCCTAATTTAAGGGTGTTAGCTTGTGGTGGAGATGGTACAGTAGGGTGGGTTTTAAGTGTGATAGATCAAATTGGAATTTCTCCTGCTCCAGCCGTTGGTGTTCTGCCGCTGGGTACCGGAAACGATTTGGCAAGAGCATTAGGATGGGGAGGGGTAAGTTTTAACTTATTTATTAATGTATTTTTACTTGAAATGATTAATACAAAATGTTTAGTAGGTGTCTAAATGAACTTAGTGCTTGCTTGTTTATATCGGATGTCCCTAAACTTTTTTATCTCGTAGACCACGTGCCATTGTTTTCTTATTTTGGATAGACCCCCGCCTATCTAATATTGATTAATCGTTAACTTTGTAACGACGGCAGATAAAAAACGTTTTTGGTAAAAATATAAAGATGTTTGCGCTGCAAAGAAATAAACCTAACTAAACTTCTGACAGACGTCACACTATATCGTTGGTGCCAAAAACTAACCCAATCAGAATGCAGCCTAAAGATGAAATGGTGTGTGTGTGTGTGTGTGTGTTATGTCTGGCCCAATATAAGCTTTAATTCCATAAAATTTATGTATGTCTTGGTTGCACAATTTCAAATAGGTTTTTGACAGCTGACACAGTACCCGCTTAGATAAAAGATATTTTTTTTTAATTAAAACTACTTAAAATTAAAATCTAGTAGAATTATAAAATAACATTACAAAAAAATGAGTGTTTTTTAATATTTGGCTTTAATTAAGTTAGGTTTAATCTTAAACTTCATTCAGTGATTTTCAATATTTCTTTTTTTTTAAACGGTTTGCAACCACGCTGCAACCCTTTCCCGCGAGGTACAAAGTTCTTCTTGTTGTGCCATACCCCTGGGGGCGTCGGCGACCTCTCTGCAACTATTCATGTGCACGCTCAATCAGTGTTGCATGAATAGAAGGGACCTACAGTTTAATGCCGGTTCCGAACGGCTAGTTTAGAGAGGCTATACTAGGCAGAATACATTCGGTGGTTTGCCATTGCCTTCCGAACGGCAGCGGTCGCTTATAATTCGTTGGTTTGACCTGGGAATCGAACCCGGGTCTCTTGGTGCAGAGGCTGACGCGCTAGCAACTACACCACGGCCGCCAGGTACAAAGTTGGAAAAGCTATAAAAACCTTTTTGCGATAGTCCATAATACAAGATCAGTAATAAGTATGTCTCCCTGAAGCCTAAATTGCTGGTATACCTTTTTGAACAGAACCTTAAGTTCTTCTTTACTACTTATTCCGATCAGCTCTTCTTGTAATATGACATTAGTTTCTTTAAGAAGGTTGAAGCGTTAGGCAGAAATAATGAAATTTTTTGTAAAATAATCTTTGTTTATTAAAAAAATTAAAATTAAAAAAATTCTTGGCTAGAAGTCAGAACTGCGCTTTTATAGACTTAAAAAAGGCTTATGGCAGAGTGGTGAGGAGTGAATCTTGGTCGACATTGTCTATGTATGGGTTGAGCGGTAGTTTAATACAAGCATTGAAATCACTTTACGAGGATTCCACTGCTTATGTCAGGATAAACGGAGCTTACACGGACTGGTTTAACATCGAAAAAAATGTGAGAAAAGAATGTGTGGCTTCGCCATGGCTGTTTAATTTATACATAGACGATTGATTAAAAGATCTGAAAGAGAGAGCATATGGATTGAACATGAATGATGCACTGAAAATCAAAGTGATAAAAATAAATGTAAGCAAAACAAAAGTAATGGTTTTTGAAAGAAAAGAAAGTATGACAAACTGTGAGGTTCTGATTGAGGAAGAAAGAGTGGAACAAGTAAATGAGTTTGTATACTTGGGTTTAAAATTTACGAGAGATGGAAAGTATGATAGTGACATTGAGCGAAGGGTGTTGGCAGAAAAACAAATGCCAGAAAGTGTCAAAAAAGGCACATCTAGCCGTGCATAGAGGAGTGTTGGTTCCTACACTTATGTAGGGTGGTGAATGTTGGGTTTGGCAGAAGAAGCATGGAAATAGGATTAATGCCGCGGAGATAAGTAGTCTGAGAAGTATAGCCGAAGTGAATCGGTGAAATACAGAGAAAAATAGTGAGATAAGGGAGCGCTGTGGTGTAAAAAAGATGTGGTTACAAAGATAAATAAAGAAATGCTTAGATGGTTTGAACACGTAGACAGGATGGATGAAGGAAGATTGACGAAACAAATTTATAAGGCATGTGTGAATGGACAAGTCGGTAGAGTTCGACATCAACGAACATATCTCGATCAGATCAATATTGTTTTAAAGAATGGCCAGGTCAAGAGTACCAACAACCGACGAATATGTATGAGAGCACTGATAAAAGTAGAGGAAACAAATGATGTGTGTAAGAACCGTAGTGAAAGTGGAAGGAAGTGGCCTACCCCTACGGAAAAAGCCGTGTTTATATGTATGTAGTTTTTTTAATTACAAAATATTCTGTAAAAAGGTCAAGGTGATTATAATTATATGGATTATATATAAAATTTTTATGTCGGTTTGTGTACGTTTTAAAAACTCAAAAAGTTCTGTATCGATTGAGCTCAAATTTTGACACGATATGCAACCCGCTTTAAAAATTGTTTCAATTTATTTTCAACCCCCGAGGATATGGGGGGGGTGAAAGTGGGGATGAATAATCGAATATTTTTAAATATACTCGAGCGGAGTATGAAATAAAAGGACGTGTAATTTACAAAACTGTAAAATACATGATAATCAGTTCAGCCGTTTAAAAGTTGTTACTCTTTTTTCGGGGGGTTATTAAATTTTAAAAAATGTATATGTTTATTCGCGTTAGTAACATACCCGCGACCGCGAGAAAATAGTTTTTAATGGTCATATAAGTCAATAGACAGCAGATGAAGTAGTTAATTATCCAACAAAATTTTGAACTCACTTGATCTGCCAGGGATGTGCCAGTGGTCTCTATAGACCACTTTGGAAATCACAGTTTTAAACGGATTGTTAATGTTTAAGAAAGCAAATCATGCTAATAAAAAAAGTCCTAAATATTTTAAACTGCGCGATTGAAGAGTTAAAATACACCAATTAATTTTGTTCTCCTTGTTCTAATTAGGTACTTGCTTTAAACATCACATAACTCATTTTAATTCTTTAAATGTGGACACTAGTATTTTACGATTTTAATTTATCTATCCTAAATAAATAAGTAAAGAATTAATTAAATTAATGGATAAATTCCTCGTTTAATCTTTTTTGTCTGAAGGTTTTTTTAACGAAAACTGCAATATTGCTGCAAGCTATATACAGGTTCTTGAAAATAAATTACTTTTTAAATAAAAATAACACCAGGTTATACCGAGTTTATTTGCATATTCAAAATAGATATCCTTTAATTACATTTATTTTTCTGTTCAAATAATAACAAGACGTTCATCAAATTTTCTTCAAGATCTTTATTTATACCCTTCCAATTTATTTTCTAATTTACATAGCTTTTAATACACTAATAAATAATTTATTTTCATAAAAACTAACGTTGCGGTAAATTTTAATTTTAATTTTTTTTTTTGTAACTTGAAAATTATTATGATAAAGCCAACAACAATGAGACAGTTTACATAAAAAAAATTGGCTTAAATGAACTTTATGGAATTCACCAAAAAAAAAGACATCAATTTTAGTCGATGCGGCTTGTAAAGCTAAGGCGAATGACACCCCTCTCAGAGTGAAGAAATGCCCCGTTTAAAAGTTAGGCCCCTTTTAATTTTTTAACTTTCCAATTTTTAGAGGCACATTTTCTCGTTCAAAACGTTTGGGCACAGTTTGTACGATGGTGTTATTCGATGCAGCATGATCAACCGAGTCGATTGGCACCACTCCCAAGTTGAGCAAACGGCCCTTTCAAAAGTTTTTTTTTTTAAGAAAATAGTCGCAAAAAGGGTAGACCTATCGTGTGGGCCGCGGACGGCCCGCACTGCGACTATTAGAAGGGGAAGGGATTATAGAAAGAAAATGATTGTGGACACGCTTTTTAAAAAGTTGCAGGTCATAGTTCTCTGGAAAAACTGATTTTGGAAGTTTATTCCATTCCGTAGCAGCCCTGTAAAAGAAGTATTCTTGATGAAGATTGGTCCTTGTAGTGTCAATCTTGAGAGTAAATGGGTGAGACTGATCAGCGTGCCGAGTTCTTCGGCCGAATGTGGCCAATGGTGGTACAAGAGTTTTTATTTCTCTGGAGCATCTGCCATGGAAATATCTGTAGAGCAATGACTGGTCTGCAACTCTTCTTCTATGTTCTAGAGGGTGAAGGGTATATGTGAGAGTTGAGCTTTTTATCAAGCGAATGGCCCTTTTTTAAATGGAATCTAGAATACGAAGAGAATGCATTGGTGCTGAACCCCAAATGTGCAAGCAATACTCCAGTAGAGGTCGGATTTGAGCCTTGTATGTCGTCAACAGTTGATCAGGAGTAAAAAAATTTCTGGCTTTCCACAGAAAACCTAGCCTCTGGCTTGCCGACTTTGCGATGTTAGCAACATGGTCATGCCAAGACATATTATTGGACACCGTGACTCCCAAAATCGAGATGGAGGGACTTGGTTCAAGGGTATTTCCAGACATTTGGATGGAATGATGTGAGGAATTCACTTTCTTGGAAAACGTGGCACTTTGTGTTTTTTGGGCGTTGAACTGAACAAGATTGTTGGTTCCCCACTCGACGATTGCTTTAAGATCTCTATTGATGGAATCAACCTGTTCCTGCCTGAGTCTATTTGTATCATTCACCGAAAGTGATCGATAGGATGTGAAAGTTGAGACAAGTGTGCTATCATGCTGCATCGAATAACACCATCGTACAAACTGTGCCCAAACGTTTTGGTCGAGAAAATGTGCCTAAAAAAATTGGAAAGTTGAAAATTAAAAGGGGCCCAACTTTTAAACGGGGCATTTCTTCATCCTGAAAGGGGTGTCATTCGACTCAACTTTACAAGCCGCATCGACTTAAATTGGTGTCTTTTTTTTGGTGAGTCCTATAAATTAAATTTGTAGCAAAAAATTTAAAATTACAAAAACAACAACAAGAAAATATCTTGAAACGAAAATGTTGAACAATAAATAACTATGGGATTAGAGCTAAACCAGGAAAAAACAACAATAATTCGACTAGGTAATGAGACAATACAAGGAAGTATTAAAAGAGGAATATGAAGAAGTAAAAAAGTATAAATATCTGGGAACGACAATAGATAGAACGACAAACAGGAAACTTGAAATAGTAGAAAAAAAAATTTACGGGTTGCACTCTGGGAGTGTCGGCAGAAGTGAAAACTTAAGTATTAACGCGCGTGAAAATATTATTTTTAATCTGAAAAATATTGTCTCCAGATTTCCATAGTTTATGAATAATGCATTATTTTTATTAACGCTTTATTATAAATCAAGTATTAAACATCAGTACCAGATTTGAATGTTTTCGATTTCTTTCTTCCGCTTGATCTTCTTTCAATATGGCGCTTTTCTTCCTACCTCGACTTTTTCGTTTTCGGCTACCTCGTTTTCGGTTTTGTCGCTTTTGGCTACGTCGTCTACGGCTTCTGCTTCTATTTTTTCTTCGTCTTCGAGCCTCCGTTATCGGCAAACCAAAACCTAATTTAAACCTTCCCCCGTTCTCTTTAATCAAACCAGCTTTCAGTCCAGTTTTTAATGTTTTTTTAACACAAATTGATGCATTTTTTAACGGCTTCTTGCACTGATAAATTATTTGATCTAAAATTTTGTCGGGGGGAGAACCATTAGAGTCATTAAGACACGCTATGGTGTCCATAACATCTGCTAAAAACGACACCTCTCCTTGGACCATTTTAATGCAGCAAAAGCAGAACTTAATCAATAAACTAATGAAAGCACTTAAATTTTGAATTTAGCTACTAAATTAATTTGTCAAAATGACATAAAAAATGTACTTGAATTTGTCAGTTTGTTGAATAAGGTTGCCAAGTTACCAGTCAAGAAAAGTCGCATTTTATATTGCTCCAGTGAAATATATCCGTCTTACGAATTTTCGATCAGGCCACGTGTCCTGACGCGAGTTTAACATTTTTTACCCATTACAAAAAAAGTTCACAGCGTGCCATAAGAAGTTATCACTTCAAAATATTAAAAAGCAAATTACTCACGAAAAAAACTAAAATCTACTATACAGCATAAGAATAGCAAAAATAGAAAATCTAAGAATCATGAAAAAAAATTATACGAGCAATATTAGAACCAATAAAAATTACAGAAGATAAATATAGAATTAATACAAATAAAAAAATTAAACAAGATATAAAAGAAGATATAGTAACAAAAATAAGAAAAACCAGAATTAGATGGTAAGAGCACGTATGGAGAGCAAGAAATAAAACACTGGTTTATTTAATGCTACAAAGGGACCCAGGAGTTAAAAGAAGACGTGTAAGACCCAGATCAGGATGGCTGAAGAAAGTAAAAATAGATCTACGCAGAGCAGGAGTGAATAATTGTCAAGAAAAGGTGCACGATAGGGGTAAATAAAGAGACATTGTAAAGAAAATGATTAATGATAATAATAATAAATGTCTTTATTACCAAATAAAAAAAATTATATTTTGTTTACATATATTTAGGGCGAGATTCAGTTTGTATGTAATAATAAATAAAGTACGATATGAAATATATAATTGGCATATAAACATACATCTGCTCTTTTATCTAACCCCAAAAAGAAGTCAAAGACAGCAAATAGCATAATAGATAAATAATTTAAATTAATAGAGAAAGAATAGCGATTAATTAACCAAGGAACATACATACATACATAAAGTCACGCCTTTTTCCCATAGGGGTAGGCAGAGACCACTTCCTTCCACTTGCTACGGTTCGTACACACATCTTTTGCTTCCTCTACTTTCATCAGTGCTCTCATACAGGCTCGTCGGTTGTTGGTACTCTTGACCTGGCCTTTCTTCAAAACAATGTTGATCTGATCGAGATAACCAAGGAAATATATTTTAATCCGAAAAACTAAATTATTGTTGAGAAAAATAATAGTCAAAGAGAGCTCGTTTAAGTGTATGTACTAATGAGTGACTGTAATAGTGATATTTTCTCTACGACCAAAGAATTTAAATAAAAATTACTTGAAAGAACTTAAGTTATTTATTGAAAAATAAATATGAATTAGTTGGTATTATTATTAATATTTATTGTGTTGGTGCAGTTATTAAAATAAAATACCGGTGCATTTGAAATATTTTCTGTAAAGTTTTGTAAAACAGATTGATTGAATGAAGCAGATGTAACGTTCGTGTAACAGAAAGAATTGGAGGTTGAGGGAATGTTTTCTGGCAAATTCAATAATATGTTTTCTGCATTATGTTAAAATTTGAAGACTAATGAAATAACAAAAATAAAACTATTTTCTATAAATATTTATAACGTTCTGTCAAAAATTAGGAGGGACGAAAATGTTCTGGCGAATTTTTTATACATTCAGTATACTTTTAGAAATAATCTACATGAATTTTATGACTTTAACTAAAATAATTCGTTTTTCTTTAAAATTTTAGGCTAAAATACCCCAGCCATTGGGGCTGCCAGAAGTGGCTTCTATTGTTAAAAAGATATTATACATTAAGTTAGTAAACCGTCTATGAATAAGTTAAACAGCCATGGTAAAAAACAACAAAGAACATAACCTTAAATTGTTAGTAAAACTGACTTATGGCCCACCCTGTATTTTAAAAATATGTTCTGTATATAAGTTTTTATACCTACATGGTGTATAAATGTTTTTTAAAATTAAAAATAAAGTATTACCAAGTTTATTATTAAAGACGTTACAGCTGTTCATTTAAAGCGTGATTGTGGATTCTTACCAGCCACTTTTTTACTCTTTTGTTTGCGTATAAAGCCTTTTTGTACTCGTACTTGTATTTTCGAGTTAAAAGGGGCTTAATTTCAATTAGCTTCCTACATTTTTTATGTACTAAATCCTGAATGGCCTATTGATTTTATATCAGCAGTTCAGTGGCTTGCGGAGCTTTCAAAATCACAATCTATCTGGAGATTATTTTCATCGGAATCGCTTTTAACTTCTAGTTAGCGGAGGCGCTGTACTGTAATTTTATGCATCTAGTGTGTTTGAATGGCAAAAAAATTTAATTTCTATTTGTCACCAATATTTAAAATCACACATTTTAAACAAATTGTTGTAAAAAATGCACAAATGAAATATCTTTACCCATCCACACTCGCCTTATAAATATATTTCGTCGATCCTCTTTAATCCATTTTCTTTACGTGTCCAAACTATCTAAGCATTCTTTTATCTATCTTTGTTACCAAATCTTTTTTTACACCACAGCGTTCCCTTATACTTTTCAGACTACTCATCTCCGTAAGATTGATCTTACTTTCATGCTTCTTTTGACAAACCCAACATTTACCTTAATACATAAGGGTGGGGACCAGCACTTCTCTATGCACAGCCAGTCGTCCCTTATGCAGGGCCCCATTTATTTGTTTCTCTATCAACACCCTTTGTTTAATATCACAGTCACACTTTCCAAACTTTTTTACTTGTTCCTCTTTTTCTTCTTTAATTAGAACCTCGCTGTTTGCCATGCTTTCTTCTCTTTCAAAAACCATAACTTTCGTCTTGCTTACAATCACTTTTAGCCCTTTGATTTTTAGTGTATAATCACTCTCTTTAAAATCTTTTAAACAACTGTCTATGAATAAGTTAAACTGACTAATATTCTGAAAGTAACACATTCATTATGCTTATTCATATTTTACAAATATACGATGGTTTTGGATTATTGTTAGAAACTAGATAACCAGTATTAAACTGTACAACTGTAAAAAGTACGAAAGTAAATTCCCCCAATATTTTTAAACAAATTTCGTAGGTAGGTAGAATTTTATTTTATAAGGGACTTATAAAATTAAGGTTTAATATTTTACCTAGATTATCTTACATATAATTAATAAATGTGCATTAAACTGTAATCTGTGTTTTATTACTGCTACAATATAGGTAGAATTATTTTCTGCTATGTAGTATATTTTTTGCTGTAATTAGAAATATTTAAACACTGAGAATGTGTCTGGAATTAAAAATTTTCATTAATTTAGAAAGCATTTCCAACATCACAAACTTTGTCACTTTTATCAGACATTACTGCCACTTAAAAGTCGAATTTAATTAATCAAAATTAAAACAATAGAAATAATAAGATAATAATAAGGCAATTATAAATATTCCACGAGGCTGTAATATTTTTTTAAATCTAAAACAAGTTTAATGCCTTTGACGTATATTTATTAAAATAATTATGAAAAGAACTATTTTGTAAAAATAATGGGAGATCTTTCTGATGGTAGAAACTCGAATAACATGACAAAGCTAACGAAAAATAATTACAATTTTAAGTTTTGCTACCAAATCAAATCAGAGATATTAATGGATGATGGCTGTTTTTCTTTATTTTGTTCAAATGGATAAAAATCACATAAACTATCTAGAGTCTCTTACACTTGTTGTCGCACTAAGTGTCGATGGCAAAAATGATTAAAATGAAATAAAAACGTGAAAAGCGACTATGTTCAGAGATATAAATGAATGAATAAATACGAGTTGTGGAAGAAGTCTAATTTTTTGCTAGACAATGCAGCATTGTCTGCTTTTTGTACCTTTCCAGCTCCCTAGTTTAGTCCCATTTCTTCAATTCTTCTGTTAAGGAGTAGAAGCTCATGTACTCGGTCTTGTATACACCACAGGTAGTGCCTCCACTGGGCGGTGGCTTCATTCGAAGATATTATAAGAAACTTGTTTGGAGCCAATTTTTATCAGATATGTATCAGCTTTATCAGATATGGTTTTAGTGGATGATATTATTGAGCACATTACTGGATTACTACGCTGAATAGATGATATAAAAAGAATATCATCCAACTGGATTGCTACAGCTCAGGATCGGAAGACATGGAAACGCTTAGAAGAGGCCTATGTTCAACAATGGACAAATGTAGCTGAATAATGATGATGGTTTTAGCTAAATGGAGATGGAGGTATTTTTTGGACGATGGATTGGTAGACAAGGTAGTATTGAATGGCCTCCACGTTTATCTGATTTCAATCCTAAGAATTATTTTTATTGGGGATACTTGAAAACTTCAGTTTACAAAACTAAACCAGCATATCTTGAAGAGCAACGAATTATCAATAAATCTAGATTAATTAGACAATCATGAAGAAATGTGGTAGACGCATTCTACCATCGATTAGGGTACTGTCAACTTACAAATGGAGCACATTTGAACACTTAAATAAGTATATAAGTATAAGTATATAAATAATAAGCATATCTTGAAGAGCAACGAATTATCAATAAATCTAGATTAATTAGACAATCATGAAGAAATGTGGTAGACGCATTCTACCATCGATTAGGGTACTGTCAACTTACAAATGGAGCACATTTGAACACTTAAATAAGTAATAATTATGTTAAAACCTTTCAATTGATACGTTTGAATGTAGTTGAAAATAGCTTGTATTAAAAAAAAATTATTGAGATAATAAGGCGTTACCACACTTCTGTTTTATTTATTAGAGACTTTCTAGACTAAATAAAATCAAGTGTTACATATGGCTAAACTCGTATTGAAGATAAGATTCCAATAATGACTGGGTGATGTATTTAAAAAGTGACCAATAATATCAGAGAAACGGCAAATCTGACAACATTGCAAAAGTCAAATCTGAAATCTTCGTATCTCAAAATAGGCTTATGCCAAATTTTGTACAATTTACGAGATAATTGTACGTTTTCACACTTTTGGTCCACTCTGTATTAAGATGTTTGTGTTGTAATATTTAACCATTATTTAATATTTAACCGTTATTATTTGGATTAAATATTAGTTATTTTACATCAAGTGTTTATGGTCTGCAAAATAACACAAGAAAAAATTTTAGTCTCAAACAAAAATAATAAATGAAAACGAGTAATATTTTTACATGACGAAGTATTAATAATAGTTCATTGTTTCAGGGTTATACTGATGAACCAATCTCGAAAATATTATCGAATATAAGCCAGAGTGATACAGTGAACTTAGACAGATGGTCCTTGGAGGTGGAGAAAAATAAGGATGCTCCACCGCCTGCGTCGAATGAACCCATTGGCAAGGAAAATCTACCTCTCAACGTCGTGAATAACTATTACTCGTTAGGAGTTGATGCTCACATTGCTTTGGAGTTTCACGAGGCTAGAGGTTTGTTCACATTTCGTTATTTGAACGACAAACATTTTTATTTTCATTTAATCATCACCGCTGGGATACTCCTTACTCACAAATATTTATCTTTTTATCAAATAATTTTACCTTCTGTAAATAGTAATCGAATAATAAATGCCTGTTTATTTGTAACGTGATAAATATACAAGGTGTCAACTTAACAATCAAAAAGTTATCAAACATTGCTTAAAACTGTTTTTAATGTGAGAAGAAGCAAGTAATCCCAACCCTTTCTTATCTAAAACAAGATCAAATGGCAACTACTTATTGATTCGGAATTTGCTATTTATTTTTATGAAATGCCATTAACAAATATTTATCATTGCAGAATGTTTTATTGTTATTTAAAATGTTTTATATGAAGATCAATACAATACGTTTAAACCAATACGAAAAGCAATTATGCCACTGTAAATATGGTACCTTCGAAACATGCATTTAAATGCTTTAATCACCTCTTTTGGTGCAGAAAATCGTGACCTCGCAAAGTATATTTTTCACAATTGTGAACAAAAATAAATCTGGGTTTTATGGCTGATGACCCATCAATGTTTTGAGTCTGAAAGATCCTTTTATTTAAGCTGATGTGTGAACGTTTGCATAGTCATGTTGGTTGTTTTTTAAAAGAGAAGAAAGCATGACAAACTGCAAGATGCTGATTGAAAGAGAAAAAGTGGAACAAGTACTCGAATATGTATACTTGAGTTTAAGTTTACGAGAGACGGAAAGTATGACTGTAATATTAAAGGAACGGTTTTGGTAGGAACACCAATGAGGTGCCCTGCATAATATATGAGCAGAACGTATTAAAAAGGCACAACTGGATTTGTATAGAGGAGTGCTGGTACCTACACTCATGTATAGTAGTAAAAGTTTAGATTTGGCAGAAAAAGCATTAAAATAATATTAATGCTACGGATATGAGTATTCTGTTAATTCATTTTTTTTTCTAGAAAATATTTTAAATATTTTTTTATTTGTGTTAATATTAGCCCATTTGTACAGGAGATTTTGCACATTCTAACGTTTAATATTGACATCAACTGTTTTACAATGAAATAAAAGTTGCAACTTTTAGGTATTTAAAAACACAATTATGCTTTCTAAATGTGCTTAATATTTTTTAAATGTAATACCCCAACACAAATCTTTTTTCCGTTTTTATCATTTAATTGTAGCAGATCTTTAAGTTCACGCACATCCAAGAGCTTTGTTTTACAAAACTGTTCTTTTTTCTGAGTTGCACGTTCCAAGTCTTATCATTTAAATTGATTGCTCTTTTTTACCTCTACCCTTCAGATTGTGAAACCCACTGCTAGGTGTGAAGTTTTTACAACTTTCATAATCGGCAAATTCCTTGAATCCCATATAAACAAATTAACACACGTTGTTAATTTATCCGAGCATAAAATTCTTAAAAAGCTTTTGTAGTAAGGTAAAAAGCTTATCTACTTTGGGTGCCATCTCCACTAATGGAAGTTAGCGACTACAACAGCAAACTTCTCTCTATCCTCCGCTGTTATTATTAAGTCCTCAAAGTCCAGCCTTGTCCAATATCTTATGTTTCTCATATGTTATTATTTATAACAAAGGGTGTAGGTACATTCTGTCTTCTCTGTATTACCAAAATTTTTGTTTTCTTTTCGTTGATCCGCATTCCAAATCCTGGACATGTCTCATTTAGCTGATCTAGAATAGTTTGTAGGCCGGTATCCGTATCTGCCATTAATACGGTGTCGTCGGCGTACCTAATAGTGTTTATCCGAACGCCATTTACTTTTTTCAATACCTTTCTCAAGAGCCTTTTTGAACAGAAGCTCGGAATATAGAATAAACAACATGGGTGACAATATGCATCCCTGTCCTACTCCTTTCCCAATATTTATGCTGTTCTTTCATTCGAATTTTGGCCACTTGGTACCGGAATAAATTTTTGATTAATGTTAAGCTTATATGTTACTAAAACTAACAATGCAACTTTTATATATTTTGATCTGTCATTGTAAAGCTTATTTTATTATAGCAACAACTTTTATTTATTTTGATCCATCTTATTTTTATGATGTCAATAATTTGGCATCACCTTTAATCTCGGTTTCTGCTTTTATTTTAAAAACTTTTTTTTACTCAACAAAAATTTAAGTATTCTTTAGACATATATTAATCTGGTATCCACTATACTTTTATGTATGTAGTGCGGTGGACATTTCAAAGTGTCCACTTCCAATATTTTTCATGAAAAATCGTATTCCCAAAAACCTCGAAACAGGTGAAAACAGGAGGAAACTTTTTTAATATAAATTTATGGAAACAGGACACAGGGGTGGCAACCATCTCAAACAGTACAGAGGGTCAAGTAGCAAATTAACTATATGGTGTTTCAATTATCTTTATAAACGTGCCAAAAAATTGTCATTCTTTTTTTAAATTGATGTAAAAACGAAATAAACCGACTTCTAAAAAGGAGGAGGTTTTCAATTCGACTTTTCTTTTATGTTTGTTACCTCAGAACTTTCGACTGGGAAAACCAATTTTGATAATTCTTTTTTTATTTAAAAGCTGGTGCCTCCCGTGTGGTTTTATTTTAATTTAGTCCAGTTCTAACAATGGCATCCATGAGGAAACCATATAAGTCTTTGAAGTCGGTTTTTTAAGTTTATGCGTACGGATTATTTTTTATTTATCAGTGTTCGAATTGAGACCAATTAACTTCCAAAAAATAATAAAATCTTTGTTTAACATTTTGTTGAACATTTTAGAGCATTTCCAAAGTTATTTTGCCACATGCTACTACTATTCGGTAATGAGCGTATTCTACAGAGGTAGGTTTCGTTTTATAAATAACTTTTTAAATGACTACAAAAAAGTCTAATAGTTTTCAATCTGGTGATCTAGGGAGGCCATTAAAAAGTGCTCACTTAACCAATCTATTTTTTGAGAAAATTCTTATGAAATATGAAAATGATCGTTTTTAATTATTTTTACAATTCGAGGGTATGAATTCAACTTTTCTAGTTGCTTTTTTTATTGATAATAAAATTGTTATTGTGATCTGATCAAATAACGCGATTAATAAATGAAAAATTTAAATTTGACTTTACCAAAAATCTTAAAACTAAGGGTCTTATTAGAAGTCCTTAAAACAAGCACAGGAGATAGGCATAGAAAATGGCCAGGATTGAACAACAAGAGCTAATATAGTGGAACGAGGATAAAGCTGAACTTCGGAGAAGCTGCAACGAAGTTAAGAGAAGGCTGACCAGGGCCAGATGAAGGCAAGCGGATCCATACACAATAACCGATCTTGAGGCCGAATATAAAGACAACAGAAAACTACTAAGGCCAGCAATAAGAGCGGCACAAAGCTTGCAGTAAAACATGCTGTGCGAAAGGCTGGAGGAAGACACTTGGAGACAAGGATACAAGATGGTCAAAGGGTCAATGAGACATCTTAGAACGCCATATGAACTTCACCAGACCATTAAAACTGAAAAGATCAGAGAGCTGTTCCCTGCAGATACGGCTCCGAGTGCCCGCAACTACATAGGCCACGAGCCCCTCCCCCTCTGTTTTCTCAACAGAAGAATTAAAGAATGCAGCTTTCAGAATAAAGGCAAAGAAAACACCTAGTCCAGATGGGATTTTACTGGAAGCGGTAAGACCCGCGGCCGACATATGCCCAGATGCGGTTTTTAAAATTATGAATGCTCTGTTAGAAAATAGCGCTTTTCCCGAGAGGTGAAACTATGCCAAGGTTATTCGCATACCCAAAGCCTACTACTAAAAGTTAGGCTTGAGGATGAAACGAGAAAAATGGCATCTCTGAAACGCAATTCGGCTTCGGGTAAAAGAAATTAACGGTTTACGCTATAAAACACGTCCTCGCTTTGGCAAGCGACAGTGGCTACATCTGGGGCGTCATAATACTCATTGATGTCAAAAACGCTTTAAATACCGCCAAGTGGGGTAAAATACTCAGCAAGCTACAGGACCTGGGGATCAGCGGTTACTTCTGCTTACCTTACCTCAGTGCGGACACTCCCGTAGTTAACAATGCAAGCCATCTCTTTTTAAAAAGACCAAGAGACAAAAGAGAAACCATTTGTTCGAGATGCTTGAAATGAGATATCTAATAGGGTATTGATCACTTTAATCATGCCCAGGTTATTACCAGCGATTGTAATTAATCATGGAGGGCATACACCAGAGGAGCTCAAACGGTCGATCGCCTTTTGAGTCGATCTCTAGAAAAAATTCCAATATAGAACTACTTACGCAGATTCTGTTTTAATAGGTAGGTAACCGAAACAAGTTTAAAGAATAAACTACTAAAATTTATTCGATCCACAATTGGGCCAGAACAGCCCCCTCATAATTTTCTTTTATCAAAGCAACTGGTCAAACAAAAGTCGCGTTTTTTATTTCCACCACTTTTTCTAGAAACTTCAGGTGGCGTGTTTGACGGGAACATTCGAGACTTCGTTCGCGCTAATATATAGTTGCGCTTGCAGGAATTGGAGTCAGTCTGAGTTGTAACTTGAAGGCAATACGTCGATACAAAATTTATTAATAAATATTACAAAATAAGTGCAGCGTAAAAAAGTAAAACGTATCATTTTAATAAAACCCAATAAACTAGCAATTTCGAATAATTAAAAGGTTTTTCATTGATATTTTAAAGCAGACCTACACTTACCTTAACTAAAAAATGCATATTGTGCGGTAAAACTAATATCTCTACCACGTATGCACCCTACCTAGACGACAATCCTGATATCTTGGTTTTTACTTATTATCATAAACTTGTTTTACTCTTATTTATTTCCAGCCCATGCTGTCGGCTAAAAGCTGTGATTCTATCCAACAGAAGCTGCATGTTGTTTAACCGTTCCCCATTCAGTAGTATTCCGGCTTCAATATCTTGCAGCGCCTCTCTAAAGATATAGTAAGATTATAAATTAAAGATAACTGGGGACAGTATGCATCCTTGTCTTACACCTCTTAGTATTTTTATGTATTTTGTCTCCGTCTATCCTGACACAAGCCACCTGGTTCTAGTAGAGATTTCGGATGATCTTGATATCTTTTCCATCCAGGCCAGTTTTTTTCAAGACTTCCATTATTTTGGTGTGTCGTACTCGGTCAAACGCTTTTGTGTAATCGATAAAACATGCATAAACATCACAGTTGACATCCCTGCATCGCTGAAACAATACTTGGACTAAAAAACAGCTTCCCTGGTTCCTACGGCGCTTCTGAAGCCAAATTGGGACTGAGATATCTGTTCTTCACAAAGTTTAAATATTCGGTTGTGGATTATTTTCAAAAATATCTTTAACAGATGACTCATCAAGCTTATAGCACGAAACTCATTACATTTTCTAGCATTCGGTTTTTTGGGACAATAAATTCAGATTTTAGCCATTCTGCGGGTAGGTATGCCATTTTACGATGTGATTGAATCGCATTTATGTTGGTTTTTTTCTCATCTAAAAGTATTTTTTAGTTTTCCTCCATTTTTTCCCATTTCAAATATTTCGTTTTCTTGGAAAAATAAAACTGTTTACGTGTTTTCCTTTTCTTTTATTACTGTACAAGAAAAATTTGTATATCCGTATTAAACACAAAATCAAATCAAAGCTTTAAAAATATTACAAGAAATTTTTTAAAATATCCCTAGGCATTGCAATGGTGTGCACAACTGATTGTAGATTTTTTTGTTATTTTAAACATGACGTTGTTGAAATCACCCAAAAGATGGCAACTAATTTATAGTTTTTCTTTGAATTTATATCCATGAAATACGGTTCTACGAAAGTAAAATAAAAGATAGAGGAAGGAAAAAGCCATAAGGTTAAAATTTATGTTGTAAATAAAATAAATAAGAATCGTGTTTAAAATTTTAGCGCAGTAGAACCCACTAAAACACTCGTATAATATAACGACAAGAATTTATTTCACTCTGGTTTATTATTTCGTGCGAAACTATGTGATGCAACAGACCATTTTCAAAGGGTTGCTGTTTATGTTTTTAAGATGACACACCCTAAAAAAAATTTTCATTAAAAATGGTTTAGTTCTTTTAAAAATATTCTCCATCTATGACTTAATGACTCAGAATATTCTTGTTACCAATCTACAAAGATAAGTGATGTTTTAACACGTTTGGCAATAATTTTTGTAAATTTTTTTTAAACAGCACGTTGACAGATTACCTTAAAGTTTTGCAATAAATTCTGTTAGTGATGTACTTAATGGATGTAAGCAATAATGTCTTTCCTGAACCTTCAGAGGCTTTGCAAAATCGAATAGTCACGGAATGATAAATGAATAATTCGTTTAATCTGTTTTACGTTTATAAATTATATCTTACGATATACAGGGTGATTCTTTTGGAGTTCCAATTAGACGTTTTAAAGAAAATTGACATAATTAAAATCTGAAAATTTGAGGTTTCAGGTTTTCGGATATGCCGAATTGATATAAAATATTTAGAGCTTCCGAATACTTTCGGTTATACCGGAAGTTGACTATAACTTGCTTATTTTAAATAGAACACCCTGTATATTATTGCAAAAACAATGAATATCCAGTAGAAGAGCGTTACCAATGTATTTTAAAGAAAAAAATTGAAGCGAGATGATATTTTCTCATTGGTAAATGAAAAGAGGTTAAAAATAATGAAGTGGGTCGACAAAAGGCCAGTAATGATGTTAACCACTTGCAAGAATCATCAATGCAAAATTATCGAGACAGGAAACGTACGCCACAGAAACCAGAGCTTAAACATCAACAACGAAAAGAATAATGAGAACGACCGAAATGAAAATACTAAGAACCATCAAGGGTGTTACCCTCAGGGATAGAATAAGAAGCCAGGATATCAGAGAAAAACTAGAAATACAGGATGTGGTAAGATGTGCTAGAACACGCAAGAGGTGCCGGAAAGACCATGTGGAAAGGATGACGGATGAAAGATGGGCAAAGTGAGCCATGTCGTAAAAACCAAACTCGCGAAGACCGGTAGGCAGACCACCCAAGAGATGGTACGAAAGCTGGAGCTCAGCGTCACAGAAAGAGCTCCGAAGGAGGCTAAACGCAACGGACTAAACAGGACCACGTCCTATTATAAGAAGAAGAAGAAGGAAAAAACAATAGAAAAGGAGAACCATTTAAAAACCAGACAATATATTGAGCTATAATCAAATAAAAAAGTGTTGATATGTCGGACTAAATGGATTCATATTATAGTATTTTATGTAAAACAATAAAATGGTATAAAAAAGTCGCGATGGAAGTTATATTTGGTACAATGGTGGTGAATGCATTGGTGATTCAAAATAAATTGGGAACAGACAATTCTGTAACAATTCTTCAGTTCCGAGAAAGTAGTTCTATTGAATAATACTACCATCTAATTAATAAAACTACCTAGCAGACTCCATACTTTAGCCAAAATGGAAGAACAAGCAAGAAAAGTCAGAAAGCGTTGCAGGGAGTGTTACAGACAAATTGCTGAGAAAGAAGTAGGAAAAAAAAACGGACAAAAAGGCAAAAAAGGTCGTAACGTTTTGTCACGAATGTGAAAATAAACCATTTCTATGTTTAGATTGTTTTAATTCACTACATATGAATAAAAAATAAATTGTTTTAAGTTATTCTTTATTTACCCTCCTTTTTTGTTGTTGCAGAGGTGAGGAAAATCCTTTATGGAGAGGTTATGAGGTTATGACTCCACTGACTGTGTCAGGACTACTCACTAAAAACTTCACCCCTATTTAGGTCCGTGTGGCTATGCCTCCGGTAAAACTTAGGCCTGTTGGTCCATTGTATCTTGCCCATGTGCCGCGAAGCACTGGTCCGAAAAGACAGGCAATTCCCGGGACCTAGAACCACGCTGCACCCAATCCAGTACCTACGTACCTTGTACAAGTTCTGTACTGGGTGGGAACAATGTAGTAACCCAAGAACCGCCCATTCCCCCCAGTGCCCCGCAGCACCACAGCAAGCGCTCCACCGCCCCCGGATCCCTGCCGCACAACCCGCAGGCCAGGCCTCCATTATACAGTCTTAGCTGATTCCTGTTCATCGGTAATAGTTCTGCCGTCCTTTTATGGCACGGTCCTTTGATGTATTATTTCCCATGTTTGTTTCCCGGTATACTTTTCCAGTAGTTTTTGTGTTTTTTTGAACCTCTTTTTGCAAGTTCGTCTACTTCTTCATTAGCTGCAACTTCCTGGCGTCCTGAAACCCATTTACCCTTCTTATACCTGCTAAAAAAATAAAATGTTGGTCCTGTGTCGATACTTGGTAGATTAATATGTGTAGAGGGCGGGTAACCTAAAATAAAAGCATTCGCTACATCCTGACAGGATCTGACTCTAATTTTATAGTAATGAGGCAGCGAGAGACACGGGTGGGTCGCGACGACAGACCCACCGGTGACTCGCAATGCCCAGTGGGTATGTACACTGCGATCCACCGGTGGGTCGCCCCAGGGGCAACGTATTAATCTTCGCATAGTCAGGAAAGTAGTTTCATCTCTAAAGCTAATAATAAAGTTTCTAACTGCCTTTATTACAGTCTGGCACGTTTAATAATTATAATAATTTAATTAACAAATTTCGAATTTTAGAATGAAAATAGAAATTTAAAACTTTCATATTAAAATCTCCCTTACGATGTGTCTTAACGTCAAATTATTTATACATATTAGCGTCTATTCCAACTTAAATTGGTTAAATCTATTTGAAGCTCCCGTTGGTCAACCTGCTCTTTATACGATGCTACGTAATTGCAAACTGTTGTCATATTCCATTTTAAAGCCATTCCAAACTGAAGTTAACATCAGAAGTGTAATTAAAATGATAATTAACGTATAAACAACGTTGTTACTTTAACATTCTGCATTGTAATCAAGGTAACAAATTTGATAACGTATGTAGTATTGAATACTATTTTAAAATTAATAAAAAATGTAATTTTTTTTTTTTAAGATGACTAATTTAAAATAATTTAATTTCACTATCAAGAATATTACTTTGTTCTCAAATTGTTTACTTGTCTTATTGTCATGGGTTTTTTAGCAAATAAATTTATGTTACTTTATCTTATTCTATTAAAAACTTCGTCAACTTTCAAGCTACTTGTAGTCATTGCTACATTTATTCTTCCGAGATCGGTATTTCAGTACCGTTGTAGCAGGGGACCCCACGGAGATTTACTCGATCGTCGTAGGGATTTTTAATATTAGATGGTAAAAAGAAAAAAAGATTATATTATATTGTATACCCTTTCACCGGTGGAGGAAGCGTTTACAGATTTTCAAAAATTTTAAAAAAATTGCCTCGTGCACATACTCGAGCGCGTCAGATTTTGATTTTGATAGTGTATTTGCCCCACGTGTCTCTAATATTACTAACTTACTTACTCCATGACTTACAACCCTGGATGGGTCTTTGCCGACCTCACAATATTCCTCCGACGCTGTCTGTCTATCATAGCATCTAAGGGTTTATCAATACTCATTACCCTTAGGTCCTTGACGATATTATCTCTCCGTCGGAGGCGTGTGCGGCCTAATGGTCTTTTTCCTACTGGTGCTTCTTCCCATGCAAGTTTAACCATGCGGCTATCTGGTAGTCTTCTTACATGTCCTGCGCACTGCAGTCGTTTAGATTTTACTTATCGCATAATATCTGAATCTCCATACAAATCTATCAGCTCTTTGTTGGTACAGATTCTGTATCGCCCTGTAAATGTATTCAAAATCGGGCCACATATTTTACTAAGGATTCGCCTTTCGAAGACACTAAGACGCTCTTCATTAGCTGCCGTTAGCGTCCAAGCTTCACAACTATACATCACCACAGGTCTTATTATGGTCTTGTATATATTAATTTTTGTACGTCTTGATATTACTTTGGATTTTAGAAAGTCTTGCACTACGTAGAGACATCTATTACCTGCTTGGATTCGGCAGTTAATTTCCTTCGTTCCGCCGTTGTTTTTTGTTAGCATTGTTCCCAGATATTTGACACGTTTAAAGTTATACGCATCCATAATGATGTTTTGGCCTATTCTGTCTCTTCGTTGGTTGTGTCTCGTTGAATACATGATGCTACTAGCGCTTTTTTTGAGGTCATTGAAGGTAGTCTTGATGTCTACTGTGCTGTTTTCAACAATGTCAAAATCGTCCGCAAAGGCTAACAGTAAGCTGGAACTATTGTGATGATACATGGCTGCAGTAAGCTGTATTTTCGCTTTTCTATTGACATATTCCAGGGCCACATTGAAGAGTAACAGGTAATGAGCATGGCCTTGTTTGAGTCCATTTTTTATATCCAATATCTCTGAGAAATCACGGCCAATTCTCACTATGCTATTTGAGCCACCGACACACATCTGAGTTGTTTTGACTAGTAGAGGTCGGATTTGAGCCTTGTACGTCTTCAGCAGTTGATCAGGAGTAAAAAACTTTCTAGCTTGCTACCTAGCCTCTGGCTTGCTAACTTTGCGATGTTAGCTACATGGTCATGCCAAGACATATTATTAGATACTGTGATTCCCAAAATCGAGATGGAGGGACTTGATTCAAGTGTATTTCCAAGCTTTTACCCCATATGTTAGTATTGAGAAAACGTAGCAAGCCTATATTTAAATTGCACAGCACGCTTCTCATGCGATTAAAAGCTGTTTCTTTATTTGTTCCCATTTTTTGTTAAGAAATGTGCGTTTATTGTGCGTTTGTTGAGATAAACTAAGTTATTTTAATGATTTGACAGTACACGTTCGTGTTTTGTTAACACAATTAAATACCGACTACAAAAGCCCTTGTCATTAATAATTCGAGTAAATTAATATCAATTGTAGTCGAAATTTCAAACTTTTTAAGTAAAGTTACAATTTGTTCGTCGAAATGTTTTAATAAGACGAGTTTCCCTATTTTCAGAGGCTCATCCCGAGAAATTTAACTCAAGATTAAGAAATAAAATGTTCTACGGACAAATGGGCGGAAAAGATCTGTTGAAAAGAAAATGGAAAGATCTCGCAGACTTCGTCACATTAGAATGTGACGGACAAAATATCACGCAAAAATTGAAGGAATTGAGGGTGCATGCAATAGTTTTTCTTAATATTTCCAGGTAAGATATTTTTTAACTTGGTATTTTTATTCTTAAACGATTGTTATAACCCACGTCCTCTCAAACACACAATATAAGCATATTTAAATCGCATAAAAATTTTTTTAATTTACAACCAAAAGTTGTAAATCTAACAAAATGTGTTTAATCATATAAACTACTTGATTCTGTAATAATTTATACTACAAGTTAAATACTATTTACACAATTACAGCTGGCAATATAAGTTTTTTTTTCGTATCCGAATCCATATCAAATTCTATCGGCCCGATACCGGGCTACGTCCAAAGCATTATCTGTGGCAAGCCATAAATCTTCGGGGGAGCAGGAGTTTGGGCAGTTCTTGCAGGTTAATAGGTGTTCCATAGTCTGCACCTTTCCGCGGTCCCTCTTGCTGTCTATTTTTTCGTCTTGTGGGGGCGACTCCTGTTCTTTTCTTAGTCATATCTTCATTGCTGAAGAGTTGTGACATCATGTTTATGAGCATTGATGTGTCGATTGTCTTCACTGCTGTCGGTCTTCCGCTACTCTTAAATTTGTCTGCAAGGTTTGCCCTGTAATCTCTTTAATTTGGTCTATCCTTCGGGATGGAGATCTTCCTCTTGACCTTTTACCTTCCACTTTGCCCTGCACGATAAGTCTTTCTAGATTGTCTTGATCTCGTCTTGTGATGTGTCCGAAGTAACCCAGAAGGCGACGTCGGCAACTGGTAGATAAACGATCGTTGATTCCTAACTCGCTTAATACTGACACATTGGTCCGGTATGCAGTCCAGGGTACTCCTGTTCCAATATTTCCATTCCAGATGATAGCCTGGTGGAGGTTTCTGGCGTAGAAGATATATATTCGGTGGCTCCATAGGGACTGCGCCCAGGAAATTCTTCCGTGATATCAGTCGTTTTATTGGTTCCGAAGCATTGTACAATGGGTAAAGGTTGTCGAAAGTTTGTTTGAATCTTTCAGTATGTTCTATCGCTAGTCGGCAAACCACGATTGCCTCGCTTCCAGCCACCTTGTAGAGGTATCCCAGGGGTGTAGACCTTATACAACCAGTTATGAGACGACATGTCTCGTTAAGTGCAACGTTTATATGTTTCGCATGTGAGGATCCATTCCATACCGGGCAAGCGTACTCCGCAGTTGAGAAACATAGTGCTTCAGCTGTAGATCTGATCAAGTGAGGGTAAGCTTCCCATTTGCTTCCCGTTAGTTTCTTTAGGAGTTGGTTCCTGATCGATACCTTTTGTCGGGTCTTTTGACAGTAAAATTTATGAGTTAAAGATCTATCCAGCGTTGCCCTTAGGTATTTCGGGCGGGGTGTATGTTCTATGGCGATTCCGTCCCATTCTCTTTGTAGTTCCGTATTAACTGCTTCAAATAAAAAACACACACCTGGGTCTTAGATAGATTAGGTTTCAAGGAGTTGGTTCTATAGTAGAGGGTCATCTGTGTTAGGACGTTCTGTAGTTTTTCCTCAGCTACTGAGAAATGTTACCACTGGGCCGCGATGGCCAAGTCATCGGCATAGAGGAAGTTTTCCGTATAATTAGGGGTGAGCTGATCGTTTTTATATATGTTGAATAGCATTGAGGAGAGGACGCTTCCCTGAGGAAGGTCATTTTTTTGGGATCTCCACCTGATTTTCCTACCCTTTAAGCTGACATAGTACCTCCTATTCTGTAAAAGGGATTCGATTACATTGGTTAACAATTACAGAGTGTTTTTAAATTCAAGCGAAAAAATTCAGGAGGTGTTTGCCCGTATGAAACTATGATGGATCTTTGTTTTAGTTACGGCGGAGGTACACATCCCTGGAATAGGTCGATGGGTACTAACGAACCAAGTACCGACGATGGACTGATAGAAGTCGTTGGTTTAACAACATATCAACTGGTAAGCATTAAATTTACTTTTAAATGTTTTACGTGCAAGGTTTTTACATTAATTTTTGTTTATAAGGGCTTATAGCTAGTAAGCAGCCGAAAAAAGGCGTGTTTTTGTCTTGATTGTAGGTTTCGAACTGTTTACTTTTTATAGTTAAGGGTATATTTTTGATTATGTTTTATAATTTTTTTTAATGTAAAATCAAATAAATTAAGTTTTTGCATTCTTTTTGAAGAATTTAGGTTAGGTTAGGTTAAAACGGCGGTTCGGAGGGAATCCACTTAGGTTTTTTGGCCCGTTGTGATACCATGATGGACGGCGGTGCCTTCCTTCTCTACCGTGAGAATCAGTTGAAACTTTTAGTAAAAAGTGTAAGGTCCTTGATACTAACTGTTCTGAGATCAGTTAAATCATCAAAGTTCGGTTGCCCCAGTATATAAAGCCATTTTCTGTCTAGGGCAGCGCAGTGGCAGAGAAGACGTACCATTGTTTCCTCCTCTTCCTTATCGTGACAGCTTCTACAGAAGTCGTGTTGTAGCTCCGCGATTCCCATGCGCCGTGCATGGGATCCACCTGCTCAGTGTTATGGCCGCGATCGCATTACAATGGACTTCCTGGATAGAATTAAAACATCCTTAGTTCGACGTAGATCTAGTTTAAGCTAGATCTGTTTTGATGATGTGCATATGGGTTTATTTTTCCACCTTAATCATTGTGCTAATTTAGGTAATCAGTTATACAAAGTGACACACGGCCACAAGGATTTGGTTGTGATACCGTGATGGACGGCGGTGGCTTCCCCCTCTACCGTAAGAACCAGTTCAAAGAATAAAAAAAACCATTTATCAAGGAATGACTGCCTTCTGATATATAAAAAAAAAGTATGCAAAATTTCAAGTAAATCGGTCACCGATTTTGAAAAACCTGCTTTCCTTTATACCTAGGTCACGCGGCTCACAGACGGTAGACAGTAAAAATGGCCGTAAATCGCTCAATTTTGAACGGATCACGGATCGACTTAAAAATTTTATAAAATATTTTTAAAATGTCGTACTTTGAGAATCCGTCGAAAAAGAAAAATCGATTTTTTTGAAAATTCTGACTAGATGTAACCCCTTATA
The DNA here is from genome assembly GCA_950111635.1 of Agelastica alni. Taxonomy (NCBI): domain Eukaryota; kingdom Metazoa; phylum Arthropoda; class Insecta; order Coleoptera; family Chrysomelidae; genus Agelastica; species Agelastica alni. The sequence continues at coordinate 27,479,038 of OX467712.1, forward strand.
CTTAACATACTTGACTTGCCTGAACAATAAATAAGGTTCATAGAACACAATTATTGCTATAAAATGTTATATTTCCTGGTAAGGTTGTTATTGTTCGGTATGTTACAATGAATTAAAAGTACGTGAGTATAATTGCTTATTTTGATCTTAAACACTCTGTCGGTTTAGTACTGGTTTAAAGTTCATAGTAGTTAGACGTCTATAAAGTTCCGCGGGGTATACTACACCCCACCTGGGTTATAGTGTAATACATTTGTCAAGTCCTTTAAATGTAAGTAAAATGTATAGATATAATATATTGTGTGGTAAATAGACCAATGCGTAAGGGTGTGATTGAATTATAACAAATACTTTGAACTGGAATGATTTAACATAAAGTTTTGGCAGGAGGACGATACGATGTGCACCCAATGATGTCTGATAATCGACTGATGATCTTAGTCGCTAAACTACGAATCCTCTGCCCTACCAGGTCTACATTGTAGGTCATAATATTTAAAAAAAAATTTAATTGTTATAAACAATTTAAAATAGCTCCTGCTTAAAAAATGATAAGAAAAAGTTTCAAAGAATACGGTTGACAGAAACAGAATATTGTTTATGACAATTATTATTTGATATAAACAATTTGGGATCGTTTTTTATAATAATAATAATAATAACAACAAAACATATGGTATTTTTTTTCTTTCCACTTGTAAGTCGTTTGGACCGCTCGGGTCGCACTCAGACCCCTGATAATTTTTTAGTGGGGGTGTCTCACACCCTACCTGGGTTATGGTAAAATAATTTTTCACCTGGGTAATAAATGGGTTAAACTATATGTATTGTTAATTTTAATGCAAATGCAAATTAATTCTTGTTTTAAGTTCATGATTATGTTAACTTCAGGATAGGACGCATTTATGTATGGGTATTATATTTGTTCAAAAAAACCACCACCCTACTTCGTGAAAGATAAAAGTACGTGACGATGAATTTGACGCTTCATTACTAATTTAATTCGCAGTTTGTAATATCCGGAGATGTCATCAAAACGTGTATAGCCTTAACAAATAAAGAAATCCATATCACATGCCGGGGGCCTTTAACACAAAGATACAAAGGAGGTGATATTAATATTGGTTTTCACCTCAATAGCTCTATAGCGAATTGGGTCAAAAATGTTATACTGTCATTTTAAAAGTACGTAACATTAGAAATAGACTTAAAGTTGTAGAAGAAACAAGAGAATGTATCCCCGGGGATTATAAAGCTCGTCTATGACATTCGTTTACACGATTTTATGTTTCGTGATTTTAATTTTTTTGAGCATAAAAAAAATAAGAAAAAAAAGGTGTGTGTAATTATGTAAGCGCGTTAGAAGTTATACTTTTTTGGCATAGGTAAGAAAAAAATAGAGAATTTCATTCAATATTATGAGACTAGTAATAAATTTTAGAGTGACAAGTTATCAATAACTTACAATTAATAATTGTAAATAAATAAATTACAATTAATAATAGTAACTTATTTTGATTATTTATTGAATTTTTTTTAATTTCCCATTAAAAATAATTAAAATTATTTCTAATTAATTACTAAAAATAAATGTTACTTGTAAAATATTCAATTATTTATTATTTTAATTAGTGAATAGTTTAATTAAATTTTTTTAATTTGATTATAATTAAGAGAATTAAAACAACTAAGATTTTAGTACAACTTTATTCATAAAAAAATTTATTTACTTAAAAATACATATATACATGTAGTCAGTCACCCCTTTTTCCCGTAGAGGTAGGCAGAGACTACTTCCTTTTACTTGCTACGGTTCTCACACACATCTTTTGTTTCATCTACTTTCATCAGTGCTCTCATACATGCTCGTCGGTTGTTGGTACTCTTGACCTGACCTTTTTTCAAAACAATATTGATCTGATCGAGATATGTTCGCCGTGGTCGACCTCTACCGACTTCCGTCCATTCACACTCGCCGTATAAATTTGTTTCGTCAATCTTCCTTAATCCATCCTTTCTACGTATCCAAACCATCTTAGCACTCCTTTGTCTATCTTTGTAGCCACATCTTCTTTTACACCACAGCGTTCACTTATCTCACTATTTTTTACTTTATCCAACCGAGTCACTCCGGCTATACTTCTCAGACTACTCATCTCCACAACATTAATCCTATTTTTATCTTTCTTCTGTCAAACCCAACATTTACTACCATACATAAGTGTAGGAACCAACACTCCGGCATTGGGAGTGAGCGGATAGGCTGATTCTTTGTTACAAATTCTAAATATTTTTTTGTTTTCCTGAGAAGCCGGAGTGACTCGGTTGGATAAGTGAGATAAGAGAACGCTGTAGTGTAAAAGTAGATGTGACTACAAAGATAAACAAAGGAATGCTTAGATGGTTTAGACACGTAGAAAGGATGAATTAAGGAAGATTGACGAAACTAATTTATAAGGCGAGTGTGAATAGACAGAAGTCGGTAAAGGTCGAGCTCGGCGAACATATCTCGATCAGATCAACATTGTTTTGAAGAAAGGCCAGGTCAAGAAAACCAACAACCGACGAGCATTAATGAGAGCACTGATGAAAGTATAAAAAGCAAAAGATGTGTGTAAGAACCGTAGCAAGTGAAAGAAAGTTATCTTTGCCTACGCCTACGGTCCAAAGGCGTGACTATATGTGTGTATGTATGTTTTCCCTAATTACAGTTGGTATTTATATTCCTACTTTAATTTTCTGGATAAAAGTCTATGGTCCAATTATTTTTTTCCATCAAGTAGTAAATACTTAACACATAAAATCATCCAAAAATACTGCAGTTTTGCATTTATTTATTGCCAGTCGATTAAAAACGAAGCACTAATTTTTTACGACAAACCGACACGCAACACAAATAAATTTGCGATAAAAATGTCTTGGTGCCAAAAGAAATTTCGGTGTCATAAAATAATCGTTAAGTTATTTATTATTTACTATCTGCGAGACAGTTTTTTATCTTGTTACAAAGATATTTTTTATAAAAACGCTTTTTTTCCAAATTAAAATATTCAAGTTGTCCAGAAATAGTTTTAATGGTTTTGAATCTCATTAGTCTAATTTTTTTATCTGAACGTAAACAGTAACAGTTTTTTTATTTAGTTTGTCGATGCATCTAATCTTAAAGATTTATCAATTTTAATCTGACCTCAGTTGCTTAAGAAATCGACCAAGATTTTGGACGGTACGGGTCGGGGCTAGGCGAAAGAAAGTGTAAGATTTTTTCGACACTAAACACGAAACATCAGACGCGTATGCCGTGTACCAATTATACCTGCGCAACCGGTGCGAACTTATTGGCTGCCTTGAACCAATAAGCGCGTACTTATGACTGGGCATAGCCAATAGCATAGTGCTGTAGATAACTCTTGCTTAGTATTTCTATGCTACGCGCCTCCTCTCCTCTACAGCAGAACGCGCATGCGCGTTATTTTTGCAATTGTCATTTTGACAAACACGTGGACTACACAAATGGACGTTGCGTTGCTTTGCTCCAAAGTTTATCACAAACAGCACAAAAATGACCAAAAGTATTGCTTTCAAAAATATTATAAAATTGTAAATGACCATTGGCATGTATATAATGACGCTAGGTAAGTGTCAGATTAAAGTGTTACAATATGTGAATAATTTATTTTTAACATAAATTTATTATATAACGACTTTTTTTAAAGCCAATTAGTTGACAAATTGACTAAAAAAACGTCAATAAAAGCAAAAATGCCGAAAATGCAAAAACAAACGTGAAAGAAAATATGATACGTTTATTAATAATAATAATATACTACGAAAGGAACTTTACTCCAACCGAGTGTTCCACGACACTCACGCATTAGTTTTTTTATCACTTATAGAGGCTTTTTATTTACCCATTTTCTGAAATAGCCAGGTTGTTATTTCATCTTCTTGCAAGAAAGTTTTATGCTTTTGATTTAGTAGTTACCATTTACTCCTTTGTTTCATGCGTTTGGGTCAAATACATTTAGAAAATACGTATTTATTTGGTAAAAATAACTAATAAATTATTTGTTTCGTATATTCTTATGTTATCACCTGATTATTTATTCTCTTAAAATTTTATTGCAAAATTTACTTAATCTGTTTGTAAATCATCGGTGATGTTAGCTTAGTGCACATTAAATTAAAGATTAAATAAAGCAGAAACAACTCGATCTGGACTTTTTGTAACTCTTTTAGAACAAAAAAACTTAAATTTCCTCATCTACTTTGTATATATAAAATGGATATATTTTTTTTGTATGTTATCGTTTTACACCAACACCGTTCCACCGATCACCTTGAAAATTGGCATGTATATGTATTTTTTTGTAAAAAAGGTTTTTGTGCTATCATAGACCTATTATCAGAGGGGACGGAACTATTTACTTTTAATCACGATCATACATCCCCACTTTTTGGTCGACTGTATTGTCTTTATGCGGCCGACTGGAATGTGTTGTGCTGTCATGTTGCCTGCTCTCTAGTTATGGCAAGAGATATGTGATTGTTATTGAATTGTCCATAGTATTTGTTGATTATATTTGCAACAATATAGTGACGAAAATGCCATCTCTTATTAATATTTCATGAATTATAACAACCTGAATAATACAACCATTTTATAGAATGTTGAACCATTGAGCTATTTCATTCCGTTAGATCATAGAAATGTGTTGCTCAATAAGCGACAACGCCGCATGGCTTTTCTCAATGGTTCCACGTACAGAGATCCGTGCGTACTACGAAATCGGTTATTATTAGTAGCGCTTTTGCCGAAGGTGTTGCAACGAGATTTTTCTTTTCATAATTATGAAAAATGTAAATATATTTATTATATTTAGAACCCAAATTAACAGCTTTTCCATCGCAGAGACAATTCTGGTCCGAATCAACAAAAAAGTATTGATATTGTTTTCTAAATACGATACTTGTTTTAAGATATAATTTACCACTCACATTTTAAACTTGAATTAAAGTTTTCGTGCAGCTCGAAGTCAAATAATGAACATTCATTCATTTTAAAATAAACACCTATTTAATGTATTTTTGATAAATAAATAAATAAAATTGAATTATTTAACAATTAATTAGTTCTAATTCGAATCTCCGTCGAAATCAAAGATTTATTTAAAAAAATATGTTGCTCAAATTTAAAAATACAAATTTCATTTCTAATTGGTTTACCTGTCTTCCTTTCTTATTACGTCAGTACATGTTGCGTTTTCAAAGAAATTATCATCAAAGATACACAAAAAAATGTAAGAGCTTACTTAAAAGGTATTTCGAATTCCATACTAACAAAAAAAAATTCAAAGAAAATCTTAAAGAGAATTACAAAAACTGTGAGTGCTCATAAATACGTTAGCTGTACTAACGTGTAATTCTAGCTGAAAAGAAATAGCAAAAAGCTGCTGCTATCCTGCAGGGTAAATAAAACTTGGAGGTTGTTATAGCTCTTTTGTTTATAAATTGACCAAACAGGATGAATCACTAAACATTTATTGCTTTTTTTTTATTAATATTAGTTCAATTAGTTTAACAAATAATTTTTACAGAAGTTCGGGCAATAATTTGCAGTGGGGGACAGAGCTAACGAACTTCAATGAAAATTAGGGATCTTTTTTATTGAATCTCCATTTAATAATTATTGATATCGAAGAGGTTCAATATTTTAATTATTTGTAATAAAATCAACTAGCTTACGTAGTTGCTAAAAACTATTGTACATTTTTTATTATTATTTTTTTATCAATACATAATGTAACTTTAATAATTTTTTTTTATGGACCGAGTAGTCAAATTAACGAAAATGTCACGAAGAAAGAGAGAGGTTTCCTCGCTCAGCCAAAGTTTTTAAGTGGACGTCTGTGTGTGTATGTACGTATGTGCGTATGTTCGTATGTCCGTATGTGAGTTCGGAATTATTTTTCGTCTCGATTATCTCGAGAACAAAAAATGATATCGACATGGGACAAATTGCATTTGACGCATAATTACGCAATTTAGAACTGATTAAATTTACAGCAAAATCGGAAAATTAAAAAAATAAAAAAAAATTGTAATCTTTCGGAATTATTTTTCGTCTCGATTATCTCGAGAACAAAAAATGATAATGACGTAAGACCAATTGCATTCGACGTATAATTCCGCAACTTAGATTTTCAGCATAATCGGTTAAGCTGTTTTTTATGGAGAATCAAAAAACTAAAAAAAATGGTAAACTACCTGAATTTTGCAATTTATAAATTATACTATTTATAATACAGAATTTTAAGATTTTCTAAATAATATGATTATTGCATGTTAGGAATATTTGTATGAAAAATATGATGACAATATTTCATAAAAAGAGATAGTTTTAGAAAACAAAAATAGGAATTGGAGAATTTTAAACTTTTAAACGCGTTTCGGGATTTTTAAAAATATGCACAATAAATAAAATCATGAATTTATTCGATTTGGCTGTAACACACTGTATACGTTCATTAAAGGCATTAATTTTGTTTGCATTCTTTTTCACTGCACTATATTGCGTTCAAATGTGTTGCGTTTGATGTTTGTACTATAGTCGTCTAGCTATAATCTAGCAACTCACGTCAGATGTATTTTTGCAGACGAGTTGTCTCAACGAAACATGAGAAATACATTTATGTTAGCAGTGCCAAGATAATTTTATAAAATTGTTTTTGCGGTTAATAATCACTGAGAAAAACGAAATAAAAACTGTTGTTCTAAAAATTTACAGCAGCACAAATGTTGTTTCTTTCATTTTCCACCATCCGTTATTTCTGGAGGACATTTTATTTTCTCTAATAACATTTTTCGCAGTCTTTTAAGCAATAACACGTTTCAAAACTCTCCGCAGTATTGATAAATTATCTGTTAACAAATAAAATGTCAATGTTTGTTTCAAATTACACGCATAATAAAATAACACAAAAATATTACTAGCGACTTCGTTTACATGAACTGTAATATTTTATTTCAAAATGTAATATGCTTTATTAAACATTTCATTGGGAGGAAATGGAAAAAATAAAATAAAAAATATTGCTGCTCATTTTACTAACATATATATAGTCACGCCTTTTTTCCGTAGGAGTAGACAGAGACCACTTCCTTCCACTTGCTACGGTTCTTACACACATTTTTCGCTTCCTCTACTTTCATCAGCGCTTTTATACATGCTCGTTGGTTGTTAGTACTCTTGACCTGGCCTTTCTTCAAACAATGTTGATCTGATCAAGATATGTTCGCCGAGGTCGATCTACGTTCGTCAATCTTCCTTTATCCATCCTGTCTACGTGTCCAAACCATCAAAGGATTCCTTTATCTATCTTTGTAACCACATCTCCTTTTACACCACAGCGTTCTCTTATCTCACTATTCTTTACTTTATCCAACCGAGTCACTCCGGCTATACTTCTCAGACTACTCATCTCCACAGCATAAATCCTATTTTTATCTTTCTTCTGCCAAACCCAACATTCACTACCATACATAAGTGTAGGAACTAACACTCCTCAATGCACAGTCAAACCGTGCCTTTTTTGACACTTTCTGGGTGTTCATAAAGCTTACATTACCCCATTAATTTGTTTTCCTGCCAACACCCTTCGCTCAATGTCACTGTCATACTTTCCATCTCAACTTTGAACCCAGGTACACAAACTCATTTACTTATTTTACTCTTTCTCCCTTAATCAAAACTTCACAGTTTGTCATGCTTTCTTCTCTTACAAAAACCATTACTTCTGTTTTGCTTACATTTATTTTCATCGTTTTGATTTTCATCGCCTACAACTCCTCTTCAGATGACGCTAATATGACTTGATCATCGGCGTAAATAAGGCATTTGATAATCAAATCATTCATTTTTAATCCATACGCACTCTCTTTCAAATCTTTTAAACAATCGTCTATGTATAAGTTAAACAGCCATGGCAAAGCCACACATTCCTGTCTCACACCTTTTTCAATGTTAAACCAGTCTGTGTAAGCTCCGTTTATCCTGACACAAGCAGTGGAGTCCTTGTAAAGTGCTACCGCTCACCCCACCACAATTTACTCCTTACCACTCTGTCATAGGCCTTTTTCAAGTCTATACTAACACGAAAAAATAAATATATACATATAAATAAAATTGATGTGACTTCAAAATAAATCCATTTTTCTAATCTCATATGATTATTCGCACGTTATCAAAACATTTTTTAATTGTTTATCTGTCTGTCTTTTCCTTTGTCCGGGCTAATCTCCTTAGTTACTTAATCGATTTATATTTGGTTTTCTCGGATAGATAAAGCTTTGCTGGGAGCAGAATGTCGGATTAATCTCATTTAAATCGGATAGTAGAAAAAAAGCTATTATTGCGTTTGTAAGCACCAGGTATTTTAGCTATATTTGTCTAAAGTGGCATTTTCGTAACCACATTACATTCTTGCGGTTGGGCCATTGGTATAGACTTCTATGTCACCTAGATCTTATGATCCTCTGTGACTACCGCTGTGTCCTCAGGGCGTCAGAATTCCAGTCCACTGGTTTTAAAAAACCACAGGATTTCTGTTTGTCCTGTCTCATTTAGATCACTTGGATCCATTAACATGCGCCGCTAGCAACACAGAATGTGTCGTAGTCATATAGCCAGGCGTGTAGTTGTTTGCTGATGTATAATCGACCCACACATACCTATTGTATAGGTTAACATGCAGCGAAATGAACTGGTTTTATACATTTTACACATTTTTATATTTATTTTCGCTGTCAAGAATATTTAGAGTTTTCTATAATAGTATTATAATTTTTGTATTTTAATACTTCCATTCAAAAGCTATTTACTGGTTGGTGCTTGTTAAAAAGTATAGATGTCGTGACTCGCACTTTTCGTGTGGTCCTTCATGTATACTTGGTAAGAGTGGCAACTGTTGATTTGTTTCTTCGAAGGACAAACTTGAGTTTGTCAAGACCTACCCTATGCTGATGAGTGGCAACACCCCGAAACCGGTCCATATGTGGTCACTTCAAATGGATAAATTTGATAATTCTGGGATTATTGCAAGGTTGTCTGCTGTCGTTTCGTTGATTCTTAATTCTGCAGTTTGCTTCTAATACGGATTTTAATGCCTTTTTTTTTCCTTATCATCAATGTCTATTCTACCAAGACTACCCGCTTTAATGCTTTTCATATTCAGTGAACTACATAAACACATCTTTTTGTACATACCCGCAATTTTGTACCAATACTTGAATGTTGAATGAGCTTCTCGAAATCTCATTGCTTCTGTGAATCCGAATTGTGTATTTCTCACATTTTTTATTACTAAATACATGAATGGTTTTAATAAGAACTTTACAGATATTTGTTTTATAGTATTTATTTTAGCTACCAACAATATGGTTTAGTAATATATCGTAAGTGGGTAAAATAAATAACATTTTTTTTATAAAATTGGTACAGAGCAACAATTTTTATTGCAGCCACTTCTCCAAGCTGGTGGTCACGGAACTTGTATCACTCAATGTCGTTCAGCCAAGATTACAACGTCCAAAACCATACCCATGCAAGTGGACGGAGAAGCATGTAAACTAGCTCCTTCCATCATAACTCTCAGTCACTTGAACAAAGCACCCATGCTAGCGAAAAGAAAATTCGGAAAGGCGATTCCAATACAAACTGCGTTGGACAATCTTAACGTCGGCGTCAATAAACTTACGATGTCTGATTACGAACAGCATCATTATGATAAGGATCTTCTGGCTCAAGCAGGTAAAAATTTAGAATTGTATTAATTGCTGCTGATATCATTTGCCACCTAACTTTTTACTGATTACAACAAATATCTTTCTATTAAAGAAAATTAATTGTTAATCACAGGCAACATACATGCCATACATACATACAGGGTGTTTCAAAAAAAAGGAACCCTGTCTCTAGGATAGGTAGAAAACTGAAATATAATTGGGGTTTGCTTTGTACAAAATTTTCGTATCGCCATCCGTATTTAACATAAAATGCGTTGAAGAAAAACAATTTGGTTATTACTTCATAATTTTCAATTTTGGATGGAATAGGTTACAGACTTATGGGCCTATACGATTTTGTTTCTTCAGGTTGTTTCTCTGGCTTCAACAGCATTACAATTTGTACGACCTTCCACTTCAGGGGAAAAAACTGCAGTCTGGTCATGGGCATTAAATAGTGTCGTAAGGAAAGTTATGTCAGATTCAGGTAGTTCTTGTAATATACGGTTTGTAAGAAGGTCGTATCTTGGAGCCTTTTTGGGTCCAATTTTTTTATAATTCGGACAACTTCTGTTTTTGTAAATTTAAGAGGCATTTCCTGCGTATTTTTTAAACTATTTAAGTGGTTAGTAAATTCTGCTGCATCTTCTGGTGAGCTGTCATATGGATGAGGAGTAAAGATGTTTGAGAGATGTTTTGAGAAGGTACCAGCTTTCTCTTGGTCTGTCCGTGCTCAGGTACCATCGGATTTTCTTATGGGAGGAGAGACATTAACGGGCCGTTTCAGTCTTCTGGTGGTTTTCCATAAAGAATAATTTGAGAAAGCAGTAGCATCCAGGCTGGTGAGGTAATTATGAAATCCGTCATTGCGATATTTCTATAGAGTTTGCTTTAGCTGTCTGTTGGCGTGATTGAGTTGTTTTTTCGCAACAGGGTCTCTGGTTATTTGCCAGCGTTTCCATATACTCCTTTTTTTGATTATTTTATTGAATATGTGTTTTGCTTCGTGGGTGTCCAGGTAGATGGTACTGGAGGGGTCGATGACCAAGCTGCATCTTGCACACTTTTGTTGAATTATAGCACCGCTTCTGTTATTTCGTCTTTCGATTTTAGACTAAGTGATTCCTGTCTGTGAGCTCACGAAATAGGGACCAGTTAGTTCTTTTGTTATGCAAAACGCATTTTCTGACGCATTCTTGGGGTGTAGTGTGTAGTTCTACTATAATTGGAGAGTGGTCTAAGGATAGGTCCCAGCAACTCTGGCACGATATGATTTTTTTTTAGATTCCTTTGCTGAGACAAAAATCTATAACATTTGTGATTTTTCTTTTGTCTGTTGGCCAGTAAGTCGGTTGACCAGACGATACCACGTTCATATTTCTTTTTTGTATGCATTTAAGGAGTTCTCGTCCTCTGGGTAGGACAAGCTTGGAACCCCAAAACGAATACCTTGCATTATAATCATCTCCTGCAATAAACCTGCCTCCAAGTGATTGAAAGAAGTTACTGAACTACGTTTCCTTGATAGTAAGTCTAGGTGGACAATAGAGGGCCGATGTTGTAATGTCACTAATCCAGTCTGTTATCACGACGTTTGTTGCCTGGATGTAGTTTTTGCAGTAATGCTTGATGTTTGACCTGATAAGAACGGCCGATCCTAGGGTGGTCAGTATGGTACATGTTGTATCCTGGTAGTCCAAAGTGGCTTTTGGTTGTGGTATTTTAACTTAAATAGCTCTACTTACATTTATATTTGTTAGTTTTCGAATAATACAATATAAATTATTAAAAAATACTTAATATGAACTTGCTTTTTACAAACTATTACACAAGCAAAATGAGCTTTATTTTATGCTTTTTTTATCATTAACATTAAACGTAATACCATTAGTTAATTTTTTTTATTGAAATTTTCATAGCTTGATTCTCGTTTTTTATAATCTTTTTTCAGCAATAAATATAGGTAAAATAGAAGTTAATCCCGTATCAGATTTAGAGCAAGTTAGGACGATGATCAATAAGATGTTAGAAGAAAAGAAAGACAAACAAACGATGTCTTCAGATTGGTGTTTTATCGATTGTAAGTACTCGAGTATTATTGTTATTTTATAAATAAATTTTATAGTGACCGAAGTTAACATTTGATTAAAATTTTATTATTTAGAAAAATAATGTCACGCGAATCGCTTTTTAATTTAATTAATTGGAGTTGGTTTTAATTCAGGATTGGCGCAATTAAAATATTTTTTTGTTATGTCTTTATAATCCTTACCTAACTTTGTGAGCATCGTGCATAATATTAATCATCAACTGCAACTCCTCTTAAGATGTCGCTAATATGTATAGATCGTCGGCTTAAAGGAGACATTTGACGATCAAATCGTTCGTTCTTAATCTATACGCATTCTTTTTTAAATCTTTTAAACAATCTTCTATGTATAAATTAAACAGCCATGACAAAGCCATTTATCCTTGTTTAACAGCTTTTTGATGTTGAACCAGTCCGTGTAGGTTAGGTTAGGTAAGGTATCATGTGAGTGTGCCGTAGGTCACCCCTCCACTGCGACCTTAAGTAGGTCTATTGTGGCTCACCACTAGAGGTTACAGTTCACTGCACAATCCAGCCCTTCTTACGAAGTTTATGATTGTATGGGGTGAGATTTTCTTGAAATCGGTAGGTTCTAGATTGGTATAACCAAATATGTTGAACCTTATTCTTTCCAGCCCGAGGCATGAACATAGTATATGTTCAGCAGTTTCGTATTCCACGCAGCAAAACCGACAGTCCGTATGTTGATTCAGACCTACCTTTCCGAGGTGGTATCTTAGACGACAGTGTCCTGTAAGCAGTCCCGTTAGAATTCGTAGGTCAGTCCTGCTTCATTCTAGGATCTGCTTAGTTGTGTTTTTTGAGGGTTTAGGTAAGAACGCCTTCGAGTGAGTCAACCCTGGTATATCGGACCAGTACGTGAGTATTTTCCTCTCTGCCCAGTCCGAAATGATTGTTTTGGCGGCACTTGTAGTGGCTCCAAAAACCGGTTCTGGACCGGTGAACGCAGATTCGGCTCCCTGTTTTGCATGGGATCAGTCCGTGAAAGCTCAAGCAGTGGAATCCTAGTAAAGTGCTCGTATTAAACTACAGCTCACCCCATACATAGACAATGTCAACAACAATTTATTCCTCATCACTCTATCTTAAGCCTTTTCGCAGTAGACCTTTTAAAACTATTTTATTTAAACTCCAGAAACTGATCAAGACATAAAACATGAAATCAAAACCTAGTGGTTACAAACACAAATTCAAAAAATACTTTGAAAGTAGAATAAATTACATGCATTATTTCATTCATTTCAAACTCCCTACCGCTCGGGGTTGCTTCCCTTACACTACGGCCCACAGGCATTTCGTTTGCTGCACTGGAGGATGAACTACCTACGGGGTAAAAATCTTGGCGAATACTAGCAGCTTGCGGATCAAACTTTGCTAGCCAAGGATACTCTTTTGTTGAGCGTTATTAGGTCGGGGGTTCAGCGGAGCTATCATTAACTTGCTGAGCTTGGCCACTGTCATTTTTCCTCATTTGCCTCTTCCTGATTAAATTAAAATGAAATTAAAACTTAATGGTCACAAACACAAATAAAAAAAATACTATGACAGTAGAATAAATTACGCAGCGGCTTTCTTAAATTGCATCTCTATCTCTTTATTTTGGAATTATATTAAATATTGCATAATTTTAATTTTTTTATTTTTTACAGCTTGTACAGCAGAACGATTTTTCCGAATCGATAAAGCACAGGAGAGTCTTCATTTTGTCTTTGATATTTGTAGCGAAAACCTGTACATACTCGAATGCGGTGATGAAACCGTTCCCCCAACTCCAGAAGACGAGACCGCTAATCCGTCGCCAACTTCTAACCTCCAAACTTCTTACAACATTCCAGAAATGCGTGTCAGGTAAGCAAAAAATATACATAAAATATGTTATAAATTTCATCCTATTTACTGCCAGTAGTTTCTGTTAAATGTACAGGGTTATTTACTATATATTACCCTCCACATATCGATATAATTGCCTTTAAAAAAATGGTTTTGCGTAAAATTTTTGCGATTTTTACTGATATTGTCAAAGTACTATTAAATGTGCAGATTTCAGAGAATACAAGAAAATAATAATTTATTAATGGGATATTCTGTATGTATACAGGCTGATTCTTTTAGAGTTCTAATTAGACATTTTAGAGAAACTTGACATACTTAAAATCTGAAAATTTGTGGTTTGAGGTTTCGGATATGCCAAATTGATCTAAAATATTTAAAGCTTCCAACTACTTCTGATTATACCGGAATTTGATTATAACTTGCTTATTTTAAATAAAATACCCTGTGTATTATTACGTATAACGATAAAGCTACTTTTGGAGATTCTCCCAATATAGGGTTTTACTACTTTACACTGAGTGTTTTACAAGATTTGACCATTTTTATCCGAATATAGCCAACTAGTTGGAGGCTCTAAATATTTTAGATCAATTCGACATATACGAAAACCTTACACCTCAAATTTTCAGATTTTAATTATGACAAGTTTTTTCAAAACGTCTAATTGAAAATCGAAAAGAATCCTTCTGTATATGTCACCGCTAGTGGGGTTGCGCCGCTTCATAGAAGTTTTTTAGATTAACTTTTCGAGGCTGTATTGTAATTTTCTGATTTCTTTACCTATTTTATCCCAGAGTTTCCGGTCCCTTGCCTTTTCTTTAGCATTTACTATTCCTATTCTCTTTAAATCAACTTAGCTTTTTGTAACCCCGTTGATATTGATCTGCCCTGACTTTTCTTTTGCTCTGGGATTCAATTCATTATAATTCTTATCGTATCTTCAGATCTAGCTCTCCATACATGTCATAGCCACTAAAGCCTTTGTTCTTTAAGGTTATTCACCAAGACTTTTTGGTACTTACAATATTTTTCTATTTGCTTTATTTATAAATTGGACATCTTCAATTTTTACAGGTCCTAGTATTGTTTTTAAGATTTTTCGCTCTGTCACCCTTAATCTCTTCTCGTCTCTTTTAGTAAGGGTCATAACTTTAGCTGCAGGTCTTTTTAGAGTTTTATAAATCCTCATCTTGGTCCGTGTCAGTATCTTACTTTTTAGCAGTCTTTCATGCGTATAACCTTAAACCGGTATCATTTCAAAAATTTTATTAATAAGTGGTGAGTTATTTTATAGTAAATATCCTTGTACCTAGTGAAATTTATTTCTGGTATATCCTTAGTATTTAAATTTTCATTTTTGTTTTTATATCATTTATGGTCTGATCTTCCATTGATATTTTGTTGTTATTTGCTGAACTGACGCTACAGTCTGGATATTCTGCAATTTTGTCTAAAAGTATCCATTTCCAAAAAATGTAAACTAAGACCTTTGCCAGGCATTCAGCGTTTATTGTAGGCGGATCTCTAAAGCCATGTCACGGTGTAGAATTGTAACAAATATTTTACTTTGATATACAGTGTGTATCAGCCAAAGGCAATAAATTCGATAATGAATAAACGGGGCGTGTTCAAAAACCGCATGGACTCGTCGATTGGTATTTTTTTTTTAACAAAATCTTTTTAAACAGATTGTGTCATGTAACAGTGGTTTATACCAACTATAACACCCTGTATTTTATTCAATTTTTGATTTTTTTATAAAGTTCTAAATACATTTTATGAGCAATGTCCTATACCCATCTTTAACTGTTTCGAAAATATTAACTGTTTTCAGATTTATTGTAAAAATTAACATACAAAAATCATTTGATTACAGAAATTCGCTACAACACAAATCTAATAAGTAATAGGTAATTTTTATCTGTTATTAATGTAAATGTGAAGTTCTGATTAAGAGAAAAATAGTGAAACAAGTAAATGAGTTTGTAGACCTGGGTTCAAAGTTTACGAGAGATGGAAAGTATGACAGTGGCATTGAGCAAAGGGTGTTGGCAGGAAAACAAATGAATGGGGCACTGCATAGCTTTATAAATACCCAGAAAGTGTGTGTGTATGTGTATGTGTGTGTGTGTTTGCAAATTATAAATTATACTATTCTTGATACATAATACATAAGATCTTTTAAATAATATGATTATTGCATGTTGGGAATATTTGTATAAAAAATACGATGAGAGTTTTTTACAAAAAAAGATATTTTTAAAAAACAAAATAGAAATTGGAGAATTTTAACTTTGTGTCAGTATTAAGAGAAAAGCATTGAAGACGCCATAGCAATGAAAAATTATTGTAAGTAATAATCAAGCATTGTATATAACAATTGAATATTGTTACTAACAAATGATTAGCGATCATAATTAAAAAAAAATTTCAATTGTTGTAAACAACTCTCTCTGTACAGATAGCCAAGCAGCACTAAAAGCTCTGATGTCATACACTTGTGGCTGACTTGGGACTGTAAACAGTCCCTGAGACAACTGGCAGCAAACAATCAGGTTACTCTGATGTGGGTTCCAGGTCACAAGTGAGTTAAAGGCAAGGAAGAAGCAGATTGCCTTGCCAAAGAAGGGGCAAATACACAATTTTCCGGCCCAAAACCCTTTTATGGACTTTCCAAAGCCCACTTTGCCCACTTTGAAAGAAAGAAGAGTTTCGACGTTGGAAAGCTGATGAAATGAAATTTCACTGACATAAAGTGTCAGGACAAAGGCTAAACAGCTTCTTGAGTTGGACAAGAAAGACTTGAAACTGGTGACGGGACTCCTCACTGGACACTGCCCTCTAAATTATCACCTGAAAAAGATGGGCAAAACAGAGAGTGATAGTTGCCGCTACTG
Source organism: Agelastica alni (assembly GCA_950111635.1). Classification (NCBI taxonomy): domain Eukaryota; kingdom Metazoa; phylum Arthropoda; class Insecta; order Coleoptera; family Chrysomelidae; genus Agelastica; species Agelastica alni. Next base: position 27,495,658 of record OX467712.1, read on the forward strand.
CGAGAACTTCGCTGAAACTGCAGAACATTTGCTTTGCGAATGCCCAGCCCTTTTCTGCAAGAGGCTTAAGTTTCTGGAAGGGGCCTTCCTAAAGCCCTTCGATGTCAAAAACTTAGCACCCAGGAAACTGATAAACTTTACTCAAAGTCTCGGAATCCCTGGACTCGAATAGATTAAGGGTTATGCACAAAAGATCTGATAGGTCGAAGTGCTTGAGAGGCAACATGGCCTTCACGACCTACCCTACAATCTACAATCTCTCTGTACCGAAAGTTTTTTTTGAAAAAAATGCGCTCCTAAAAATACCAATCGACGTGTCCGAGCGTTTTTTCGAATTTCATTATCGATTTTATTCCATTTGGCTGATACACACTGTATGTTTATTATTTAGTGTATTTTTGAGTTCACAATTGTTCTGGAAATGCAAAAGAGGCTCTTAGCCCTAGTAGACGCTTAATATTTCAGCAAAGAGGATGATCTCGATTCCCCTAGCGATCATCCGCCACTCTCACCGAAAAATGTGGATTCTCAAGAAGAATTTTCGAACAGTCCAGAGGAAAATATTCCTATTGACAATCAGCAACTCGCGCGAGTTTCGTCAGATGCCAGTATGAAAATAAGAAGGTACATAAACATAGTTTTAGCTCTCACACAATTGTATACTAAACCCTTGATTGAAGTCGGATAAGATACGTAAACTGTAAATTAACATATTTATAAAATACCGGATGTGATTAAGCACAAAAAAATGTGAAGCTTTATTCTAAGAAAACGTTGGATTCTATTTTGTAGAAAATTTTTTGAACCGTTATTTGAAACTAATAGCTATTTGAAACATTCTCACGTAATAAAAAATTAAAATAAATAAAATTATTACTACAAATAGTAAAGCTAATATTTTTTCACCGAATCTGTAAATATCATTTTTGTAATTTAAATTTATACTATCGGACTCGGCAGACGTTGTCCTGCCCGAACGCTGGCTTGCCTGCTTTTAGAATATCATTATCAAACTCAACGACTTCGAAACTATGAATTTGACAATAATATCGGTGTTTTTTATAGTTTTTATATTTTATTATCTTTCCACCCCTTTTGTAGAGGTACTAATAAAATTGGGATGTCATTATTAAACTCAGCGACCCTAAAAACTATGAACTCGACACTAATATCGCTGTTTTTAGTAGTTTTTATATTTCATCTTCTTCCCACCCCTTTCGTAGAGGTACTTATAAAATTGGGAGTGTTATTATCAAACTCAGCGACCATAAAACTATGAATTCGACACTAATCATATTCAATCTATTTATTTAAAACATAAAAGATTTTTAATATTGATATGGTCACTATATAAGATGTTGTTAGGTTAGCTAATTACGTAATAACAGAAGAACCTTTAAGTAGGGACTGAATAAATTAACCGATTTGGTATTACATGGATCTCACAACTTTTTACGGTAGAAGAACTGAGTTGCGAGACTTTTTTTACAAGTTATGTTTTTAATGGCTCATTTATTTTTGTGAATAGTCCTACTTTTTTCCTTTTATATATATATATATATATATATATATATATATATACAGGTACACTGATTCATTCACTGCAAATGTAACTTTGTAATCCTATATATTTATATGGGATTACAAAGTTATTTATGCAGTTGGTGTATCCATAAAACTGGACCGAAGTTGCAAATATTTTAGTTTTTTCTTGATTATTACACTAAACACTAATTGTATTCTAAATTTGAAGCTTATATGTCTGCTAGAAGTGCCTTAGAGTTTTGATGATCGGTCAGTCAGTGAGTGAGTGACAAAATTAAGAAACTTTGACTAGTTATAATTCTTAAACTACTGTATTAAATTGAATTAAATATGAAATATACTATGTTTATACAATTCCTGCTTGGTTGCTAAAAATTCATGCTTCTATTTTTATCCACAACGAAGTTATAGGGTGACGAAAATGGCCTGAACTGCTTCGAGAAAAGGATGGTACGGCCGTTCCGCTTTTTTGCTCGACTTGACGGGGGCACTGCAGATAAAAAAACATGCGTTAAGTTTCATACATTTTTAAATGATATTCACATTAAAACTAACCAAAATCAAATTTAGTAACAACATAAAATCACCAAGCAAAAAATTAACACTTTTTAGTGGGAGGGATGGCCTGATGCTTTGATATTTTTTGTTAATATTTAGAATTAAATTAGTTAAATTTAATCTTAAATGGTTAGTGATGTACAGTTTGTTTCTTTCTTCCTTTCCACTAGGTATGAGGATTAATTATCCATTGCAGTATATACCGTATTCAAAACATCCTCAAACCTTATTTCAAAATCTGAATGGAGGGCATTTAAATGTTGAACGTAAGTTAAAACGTCATCTTCCTGGCAGTTTTTCTGTGGGAAAATTTACCCCGTCCAATGTTTTGCTTCATTAGTTTAATTCTGGCAAGAAACTATGAAGTTATGAAATTTGTTTTGATCAAACTTAGGTTATCCACCTTGTAACTGCACGTCAACCTAATTAAATTTACCAAACAATTATGTAAAATAGGTAATGTCCGATTTCCGGTTCATTAAATTTTGTTTATATTAGTTGAAAGTGTATTGCGACGACAAAGCGAATAAACACTAACTTTTACAATTTAACGAGATATATTAATTCGCTACTAATATTATACAATTGCGAAAATAAGTTTGATTACAAAACCTAGATCAGTATAATAATATTTCGTCGTCGGTCGTTTGTTACGTTTTCAAGTAAAAACTAAGCAACAAATCACCTGCGTGTGTGTGTGTGGGTTATTCCATTAATCCAAATTGTAGTCACGACCTGCTTGAATGAGATCCACTATCGTGGACCCCCATCTACATCTCACAGGCACCCAAATAATTTTTTTTCACTCACATGGACCCCTTGTAGGTCGTAATCGACCACCGGGGGTAGATATAGATCACTTTGTGTATCAATGCTGTCTTCTTCTTCTTCTATTGCCCTTTCCGATTACGGACGTTGGCTATCATCATGGATCTTATTGGCTGCTCATCGAAACAGTTCAGTAGATGTTGCTCCAAACCATTATTGCAAGTTAGCCAGCCAAAAAATTCTTCTTCTTCCAGGCCCTCGTTGGTCATCAACTTTGCCTTGAACTATGTTTGGGAAAATACCGTACTTGCTATTTCTTATAATATGGCCAAAATACTCTAATTTTTTACGTTTCACAGTAAGCATGATTTCAGGGTCGCATCCCATTCTTCGGAGTACGTCTTAGTTGGTAATTCTTTCTATTCAAGAGATTCTTTTGAAAATCCACATTTCAAAAGCTTTTTTTCCATAGCGTCTGACAGCTTACAAGCCTCTACACCGTATAGAAGAGTGGAGTATATATAACACATGACTATTTTTTTAAGGGCCAGATTCAGATCTCGACATGACAGAAGCGGTTTCACTTGTATAAACGTATTTCTTGCTATTTCATTTCTGTGTTTTATCTCCTGTGAGTGATCGCAGTTTTCGTTAAACGTGCAGCTGAGATAAGTGAACTTTGACTTCCTTTCAACTGGCTTATTGTTTATATACAAATTACCTGATTGGATTGGATTTTTACTAATCACCATATATTTGGTATTATTGACATTTAATCTCAGCCCGTACTCCTCACTAGCTTGATTAACTTTGTTTCACTGCTCTAAAGAATTTTTTTTTTTTAATGTGGATGATGTAGAATATTTGGATCGCCAGGTTTGAGGTCTAATCTTAGCAGGCAATACCTTTTGCCATCTCTGATGTCCCATGCACACACAAAATCCGGGAATTCTTGTTATTTATGCCAAGTGTCATTTAAAGATATTTTGACGTTATAAAGAAAAATTAATATTATTATACTATATTAAATAATTATGGAAATCATACGTGTTTCACAGTGTGATCCATCTTTTTCTTAAAATACTGCAATAATATTACGCACTTGCGATACATCTGAAGGATTGAAATTGACAGGGTTTAAAGTTAGATACTGGTATCAGATAAAAAAATCTTACCGGAAAATATAAAAGCAATATTTAAGAATTAAATAAATAATTAGCTTTTGATAACTATAAATGCTGCTGTTAAAAAAATCGTAGCCTATTGGGATTTTTTAAACAATAAATTAACTTATTAAGTGACTCGTTAACGCAATGGACTACTTAAGTGCTACGTTACTACATGCTCGGTTTTTAAAAAGGTTTCCTAACAAAAGTAAAAAATTGAAAATCACGAGATTTTTAAAATCTTGGTTCTGCGTTAATATTAATAATAAAACTGAAATGATATGGGATGTGCAAGCAGGATGTAGAAGAGAAAGGAGATGTATGGTCTTTTTATTACGAGGTATAGTCGAAAAATTCTTGGTTAAAAGTCAGGTCTATTGCGCTTTTATAGACTTGGAATAGGCCTATGACAAAGTGGTAAGGAGTGAATTGTGGTCGACATGGTCTATGTATGGGGTAAACGGTAGTTTAATAGAGCACTGAAATCACTTTACGAGGGTTCCACTGCTTGTGTCAGGATAAACAGGGCTTGCACGGAATGGTTTAACATCGAAAACGTGTGAGACAGGAATGTGTGACTTCGCCATGGCTGTTTAACTTATACATAGACGATTGTTTAAAAGATTTGAAGGAGAGTGCGTATGGATTGAAAATGAATAATTTGATTATCAAATGCCTTCTTTACGCCGATGATCAAGTCATATTAGCGTCACCTAAAGAGGAGTTGCAGGCGATGGCTCGTGTTATGCATGATGCCCTGAAAATCAAAGGAATGAAAATCAATGTAAGCAAAACGAAAGTAATGGTTTTTAAAAGAGAAGAAAAAATGACAAATTGTGAAGTTCTAATTAAGGGAAAAGAGTGGAAAAAGTAAAATAATTTGGGTACTTGGGTTCAAACTTTACGAGAGATGGAAAGTATGACAGTAACATTGAGCGAAGGGTGTCAGCCAGAAAGTGTCAAAAAAGGCCCGTCTGGCTGTACATAGAGGTGTGTTGGTTCCTACACTTACGTATGGTAGTGAATGTTTGATTTGGCAGAAGCATAAAAATAGGGTTAATGCTGCGGAGATGAATAGTCTGAGAAGTATAACCGGAGTGACTCGGTTGGATAAAATAAAGAATAGTGAGATAAGAGAACGTAAAAAAAGATTAAATTAAATATAAGTATTTTAAAGCTTATTATAAAGTATCTGCAACAATAATCATGTTTTTATGTTTTTTGTACGTGATTGCAAACATTATAAGAAACAAAACAAAATTTTATTTTTTTTAAGACTAGCGTGTTAGGCCGGAAACACATTTGACGTTTTTGTCCGGTCGGACTTTTTACCGTCGCTGCTCTAACATAGATGTTTCTGGGTCCTCCTTTAAAGTGCAGATGCAGTCTTACCTATCATTTCTACTATGTATTTAATATGCTCTTTGAAGGTGAGCTTGGTATCTAGCCAGACACCTTAATATTTAATTGCCTTACTTTTGGCAATACTGCTGTACCCCTTAAATTAGATTGTATGTAGCCTATCTTGCGTTTTGTTGTTATGATCACTGATTCCGTCTTTTGCGGAGTGAGATGTAGTTTATTGGTGTCCATCCAATTAGCTACTCTCTACAGTGCTATGTTCTCTACATTTATTAGCTCAGTATTGGTTTAAGCCGTCACTACCAGTGCCACGTCGTCTGCGAAGCCTATTAATTCCACTTCCTTTGGCATTTTCATTCGTTATAGCCCGTCGTAAAGGACGTTCAACATCGTAGGGCACAATACTGACCACTGAGGTACCCCGCTATTTATCCCAACGAGGTTTATTTCGTCTACGCTTTTGACAGAGATTTTTCTTTCTGATAGAAACGCTGCTTTTAGTTGTACCTATAAGTCTTTCATCCATATGCTCTCTCTTAGAGAAATCACGGGCAACAGCTAGTTTATATTAGTAAAGTAATCACATGACCTAAAACTTCTTTAAATGGTGATTATATCTTTTTACACTTACCTGTAACAGTGGCGGGAAAATTATTATTAATATTAGAAATATGTACCTTGTTCCTTATTTCTTGTTTATAAACGTACAACCAAGGTTTTTTAAAATCTGTTATGTGATTTTCAATGCATTTTATTTATTTTTTTTAAACCTTTTTAAAAACCGAGCATCGCCCGACGTCAGAATTAGCTAGTCCATAAAATAAAAACAAATATAATTTTATTGTGAAAGCCAGCTGTTTTGATATTTTTTAAATAATAAAGTTTTTTATTTTTAATCTTACTGTGTAATTTTGAATTATCTCAGGTTAGTTTACATGTTTAAGTAGTTTGATTGTTCCAAATTTGTTATATATATTAAGTATTTCATCTAGATAAGGTGTACAAAAGATTAATTGTGTTATTATTAATAGGCAAATTTAACGAGAACCGAGCGACTATGATTTAAAACTGGTATCAAACTACATCAATAAATAATTGAATGTTCAAAAATAAGGAGAGGACGATATAAGAGACTGAATCAAGGGTTTAACATATTTTTTTGCTTTTCATTCTATCACTTTAAGGGACCATGCACTTTTAGGAATTCTGATTCTTAATTAATTAGATTAATATAGTGAACACCTAAGGATATTCTTGAATTGTTTGTGAAATCGAATAATAAATATATTTTGGCTGTCTGCATGAATGACATATCGATACAGATTGGACAATTTATTTAATCGATATTTTTCAATCAGACATCTTGTTAGCATGTATTATGAATAAAGTATGGTTTGCACCGTTTGTTTTATTTTTCTGTACCTCTTCAGCTGTGAATTTTATGTAACTAATTTTGCAGAATCACGTTATGAACTTAAAATTTCCACTTTAAAAAAAATTGGTGAAGGTTTTCCGTGTAACAAATGTAATATCAATACGAGAAGTCAATATAAAAAAGCAACTAATTTTAGGTTTTAAAAAATCACCACTTATAAAATATTGTATACGAGGCAAAGGCAAATGACAACCTCAAAATATTCCTAAAAAAATGCACTGATCGTTACTGTTTTCAAGCAAATGGACAAAAAATGACATTTTAATTTGAACAAGACTTGCAATTTTTAATTCCATAAAGTTATAAAGGTGTATGCTTAAGAATCGATTTTAAAATTAAAACAACGACATTTTGTAGCTTGTAACTAATTTTTGTTAATTATTTGGGTACATGATTATTAATTTAGTACTAGCACATTTCTTTGATACAATCCAACAACAAAATGTATGCTCACACCTATTTAATTTGCAATAAAAGTTACTGTTACTATTGTCAAACACGTAAAACTCTCAACCCTTAATAGCTTCTCTTTATAAATTGACATGGAATATTTTTATTGATAAAAGGCAAAAGCAAGAGGAAATAAACCAAAATTTTTAAAAAATCAACTAAAAAACAATTAAGAGATTATTGAACAACATACATGATTTTTGTAGCTGTTGCAGAAGAAACTAGTATAGTGATAAATCAACGTTTTATTTAAATGGCTTTGTTAAGAAACATAATGTAGGTACTGAGATGACGAAAATCCTCACGTGTTTCGACAGGATAATTCTCAGTTTTTAGCAAAGATCATTGTATGCGCTGGTATTCTAGGAAATGAGATAATTTGACCACTTTTTATTGACCAAAACCTAATGGGAGAATTGTAGCTACAATTATTAGAAAATGAAATTTATCTTATTATTATTCAGTCACTGGAAAGACAAGTTGATGAACAGGGAAGTATGGTGCTAGATGAACAGGACGGAGCTACGCACTAGCTGTAAGACAATTGCTAGACGAACGATTTCCAAGACATTGGATTGGCAGAAGGGATTTTATAGAATGGCCAGCAAGATTTTACGTCTTAAAGCTGAATTGTCTGCGAAATGGCACCAATGTATCATCTGTTAAATGTTCACCGGGAGAGTAGTTCTCTCGGAAATTTTTAGCAAATTTTTTTAAAATATCAGCAATAGCAGCAAGTATCATTTATTCTTTACGTTCTTATTTGTTGGTTGTCAAATTGTAGACAGCACAAAAGAATGGAAAATCTAGGTAGAGCCATGGTACATCTAAATATGTCACGCTCTATTCCATCAGTAGCCCAAACTCAATTCCGATTTTATCGGTCTCACCAAAACATGATGTAGCAAATTTCAATTTACTATTTTTTCTGAATTTTTCAAAATGATGTTTAATTGATATTAATCTTTCATTAGTGTGTGTCACAACTTGTTAAACTATTTGATCTGTCATAAGTCTTACTTCTAAAACAGTCTGTGGTTTGTTTTTGTTTCTTTTCTCCTATACTTTAGTAGTAAGAGCATTAGTCATTTTAATCTGGAAAAAATCAAAATCAATCTAAATGACTAATAAAAGTTCGGGCTCGTAATAATGCACCATTAAAAATTGTACTAAAAACACCACGAATTATCCAAGTAAACCCAAACAAAATTATAATGTTGGTACCACCCACGGGTCAATTTGACCCAGCGGCTGTCGTCTAAGCCTAAGTAATATGTTGTTACAGAAAACCTATCATACACCCTCTTATTAGCTAGTTTAGTTGAACAAATACTGAGAGAAAGGCCTCTCGCACTTATTAGACTAGACCATCAGACCGTCAGTAGCTATTAAGGGTTAAAAAAAGAGTTTGAAGGGCGTCAGAACAACCTTACGCGCACGCAATGATGGCAACTTACAGTTTGACTGTTTCCAACATCCTTATTATTCTCCTGACCTCGTTTCAAAAGATTCTCAAGTCGTTGGTCATTTTAGTGGAAAGAAATGTCATTTAATTTCGGCATGATTGGCTGTTATGCAGCTAAAAAAATGTTATTAATTAAAGTACATTCAAAATGGAACTATGCCAAAAAGTACTCGTTTTGAATTTTTTAATCCAAAATTAGTTGGCTTCTTAATTAATTTTTTGCTTTATTGACTTCAAACCTTATTACTCGATTGTTTATACATTTAGTATTATGTATGCGAGTAAAATTATTTTTATAATTATTGATTATATAGCTTATTCATAAAATATTTTTATGGTAATCGTTGTTTATATAATTTTCTCATTTTTTGTTTCGTGTGTTTTTTTAAATAATTTAAAATACAAAGTTATTTTTTTGGTATAGAGACATAGAGAACAAGTAAAATACTTTATTCAATAAGTAAGTTGGATATACCGCTCGTATATTTTATGCTCTCTCTCCCACGCTCTCTCGTTCTCAGCAAATTTATAAACTCAAATAATAATTTCATTTAAGCGTTAGATAAACATAATGTTGAAAAGCGAAACAATGTATTTCGACCAAATTTTAATACAATAAATTTACAAAAGAAATCTGAACTTTCGATTCTTGTATAAATCAAGTAAACAAATAACAATAATTGGTTGCTTCGTTTGAATGCATTTTTTGTATAGATTCTGATTCTGTACAACAAATATTTATCTCAACATAATATATACAAACAAGTAGCACTTTCGTTATAAATCAGAATAAAAAATAAATGACATTGTTTAATAAGTCACGTAATACTCTACACAATCGCAAGAAAATTTCCTTTATTAGAAACCAATAGTTCATCATTTTGTTGGCTAGTGATTCCATGGTAGTTCTGAAACACATCTTTACCATATTTACATTCTACGGATTTAATTTAAATTTAATTTAATTTAATATAAATATTTATAAAATATTTTTTAGAAGATTGTTGTGTAACTTAATAAAAACAGTAAAAATTGCTTTTGCTTTGACCTTTTTTAAATGAATAGCCCACATAATAGCTGAAATGTTTATCAACATTTTTTATTATTTTGTAATTTTTTTCGTAGACACAAAAGTAAATAGTACCATGGACGTATATTTTTTTTTGAAAAATATTAAGATGTGTTTTAGAAGTCACATAGTAAATAAATTTGACAAACAAATTTTTGTTGTTTTGTACCTAATTTTTTCTATAATACGAAAAATTAACATTTTATGAAGAAATAATCTTGTAATATCTTAACAATTTGTGGTTTACAGGTAGATATAATGAAAAGTATCGTTCATTACACGTCCATAAATGCTTTTTCCGTGCTTGCACGACTTTCCGTGTTCGGCTGCGCCTCCCGCGGAAACTTGTCGCGCGCGCATGGAAAAAGCCTATTTTCTCGACTCCCAATGAAATATACTATTTCTGTCCCATAAATTCACTTTAAATTTCCAGATTCATTTTTTTAAGTAAGTAGTTAAGAATGTCCGTAAACTAATATTTTTTAATAAAATCCGTTTAACTTATTTAAATATTCACAACTCGACAATTATATTTTAGCGTGTCATTTAAATGTGTTACAATAAGAGTGCAAGATGTGAATTGCGTGCCATTTGACAGGACAAACCGTTGGATAGGAGACGGATAGGAGTTAGTTAAAGGGATGCTGCAAGATACAAAGCCGCTTCCTTATTGGTAATCATCAATATTATTAACCAAGTTTTGTTGCTACGATTAGTACAGTGCAGTTTTGTATTAATAATAATATCAACTGTGAAAAATTGTTGCAAAATTTGAAAGTACTGGTGGTTTATTAAAGTTTTTTAAAAGTTTATGCCAACCAGCCCGGCATCAAATCTAAGCATGCAAAACTGTTTCGCATGAGGAGTACTCTTCCGCCACGAAAGCCTTGGTGGCCATTTACAGATGTTATTCCGTACATAATATCGACTGTATAAATCAATTAATAAATATTTAAAATTTACCCCTTATACTCTTATTGCATCACCCTTCATAAGTTTTTATTAAAGTTAGTAGATATGGTCAAAATCAGCGTCAACTGTTCTAGTCTCTTGGTGGCATTCTTCTTACCATTCTTTTTTAGTTTTCTTACATTATTAAGAGGTTTGCTATTATAGATTGTTTTTATCATTTAAAAAATGTTTCATTTATATCAACAAAAATTTGTTTGGCAAATTTTGGAGTAGTATATCAATATTATTTTATAAAACAAGACAAGTATCTGATATCCAGAGTGTGTATTGTGTGTTTAATTGACCATTATCATCCTAATGATGATTATTACTTAAATTACTGGGTCTTTTCTAATACGTCCCCGCATTTTTAATTTTGTTTTTATAGACCCAGGTAAGAATTATTTTTTTAAAAACTTATGAATCTGTTTTCAGTAGTAGGTAATATCCCTAGGACATTGATAATAGACAAGATAATTTTATAACAATCGAAAGCTCGTTCCTTCGTAACAGCCAGAAGCCGAAGGCTGAGAGTTGTTACCAAGCAACGAGCTTGAGAAATTTGTCATAAAATTATGAGGCATTTGTTAATGTCCGAGGGATATTCGGCGGAAAATTTTTTGACAAAAAAATTTATAACAACACGACGAAACATGTATTTATTTATTAAAAGTACAGTTACTGAAAGTCCAATAATTAAAACTTAACATTAGATCTACTATAGATCTACTATGATCTTGATCGAGATTTAAGTATGGTTTTATAGAATTTCGATTGCGATGACCAGTAATTTTCAACAATTGTTATTTTTCTACATCACTTTTTACCAATTCGCTAGCAGCAGTTGATCTATTCAAATGATTTGTTATCTTTTTGTCCTTTACATTCAAGCCAATTGCCTCAGCAGCAGATTTAGTCCATCCATTTATTGTATTTTTTTCAACAGGTACATTATCATACCATTTGTCAGTTTCATTTTTCCAATGTCGATTTGATTTAAAGAACAGTCGTGGTGAGGTAATATTGTCGCCTCGTTTTGATATAAGTTTATGAAAAAGACGTACAAGGCAGCTTTGTCTTTCACTATTGGAAACCAACCATTTACTACTTGTACAGCTTTTAGAACCACCTTGTACGATTTACTGAACACCGGATTGTATTCAATGCGATTTGTTGGAGAGTCATCGTTATTTTTCTCGATTTGAAAAAAATCTACCAGACAAGCAACTGCCACTCCTCGGCACGCTAATTCTAACTACCAAAACCCGAAAACATACTAC